>BDIU01000121.1:0-71570 GCA_002118135.1 Trebouxia sp. TZW2008
GATGATGGCCAACACTCTTCCTTGCACTCCCATGTCTTCAAGGACCTGCCACAACAGAGCGCGGGTGGGTGTCGAAGTTCCGCAGATCGCTTGAAAGACGACCATCCCTGAGTCCGAGCCCCCCCTGGGGTTGGAAGGTGACCTTCAAGATGACATTGATGATCTTCGAAACAGATCATGCGGCAAGCATCATGCCTGTGTCATTCGACATGTCAGGGATGATGTACTTGTCGCATGCAAGTACCTAGACGAATTAGCAGGTAAGACCAAGGTAAGTCCATGCCAAGGTAAGTTCACGCCAAGGTAAGTTGTCACTGCTGCTGTTGCTCATGATCACCCTTATTAGCCAACACAGTGAAAGCTCAGGTGTGAGTGGTGTCACAGCTATTGTTCGGCCTAATGAGCTTAGAATGTCCAACTCGAGGTGTATCTTCCTAGTGCCATGAGCCTGCTGAGCCTGCCTAGCCCAAGTTCACAATGAATGAATGAATTATGAATTGTTGCCCAAATGCTTTATCTGCAGTTGCTGCACTGCACAGTTCTGCAGACACTGTGCAGTGCAGAATGCAGTGAGTCAAAAAGAGATGTCCGTCAGTGCGGATGTTCGTGACACTCCTGCAATGGAGGTACAGCTCTCACAGCAGATCAGACTTGCGGGAAGCTTGTAGAGGGCAGTTGAACGAGACTTTCTGGCCCTACTATATCGCTGGTGATCAGCCACTCGATCAGCGCTTGACAGGCAGACTTTTGTTGTTCTGCTGGTTTCAACAAGCTCTGCTCATCACTTTGCGCCTCTGCCCTGATTGCCGCTCACTGCAATTGCGCAAATTGCTTGCTGCAGCAGTGCACGACTTAGAGTGGGCTACAGTGATCTGCTGCTCTAGGGTCTGTTTGCTGCAATTGATCTTGCACTCTGCTGCAGGAACAGCACCAGCCTGCTGATGGTTCTGGGCCTCAAATCTGAAGATTATCTTCGTCTTGAAGCTGTCGGCCTCAATAAGCATCATCCAGGTTGGTCTTACAGCAAGATTGGCAGGCAGATTGGCAAAAACCACAGCTTTGTGAGCAGCTAGGTTCTCAGAGAAGCACAGTGTGGGCATGTAGAAGACTCTTTAAGATCAGGCAGACCTCCAAAAGCAGATACTGCAGCAGTGCAGCATCTTCTCACAGCAGCAAACCATTCAGAATGCAGAACTGCTGCTGATATAGTAGCCAAAGTTCAGCAAGATCATCTGCTGCAACTCAGCAAATCCACAGTCAAAGCTGTTCTCAGAAACAATGGCTTGCAGCATTGTTCATCAGTGGCAGTTCCCATGCTCAAGCTTGTGCACAGGAAGGACACGATCAAAATAGCTATAAAGGTGCTAAGAAGGGAAGAGACATCAAAGTATGTGGCGCTCATCACTGACAGCAAGATGTTTCTGTTACGTAAGTCAGCCAGAGCTTGCCGCAGATGGCGCATGCTGAAGGCCAGAGGCACCATCCCCAAACACAAAAAATGCCTTGCAGCACATGTATACATAGGCATTAGCTTCTGGGGTGCCACCAAGCTGAAGTTTGTCACTAGCACAAGCAAGCAGAAGTGCAAACACATCAACCCCAAGATCAAGCGCCCTCGTACTGGGGTGGGGGGTGATGAGTATCAACAAGTGCTACGAGACTTTTATGCGGCAGAGGGCAACCGGCAGGACAGCCAGACAGCAGGAAAGTATAAAGACAAGTGGCGGCTGCAGCAAGACGACGCTCTGCCGCACAAGACAGCCCAGCACAGGGCCGTCATTGCAGCAAATCTGCCCAATGCTCACTTTCCCAGCTGGCCAGCAAATTCACCCGACTTGTCACCCATAGAGAACCTTTGGGCTTGGTTGGATGGTCAACTGCAAATGCACCACAAAGAACATAGAAGAGATGAAGGAATGCTAAGAATTCGTTAGGCAGTCTATACCACTTAGCATGTTGCGTACATTGATGTACAGTTTGGATTCCAGAATGAGGAAGTTCATTGAGCTGAATGGTGGCTACGTAGGAAAGTAAACCAGCATGAGTGCTCATAGTCCAATATCACCAGACACCGTGTGTGACTGCTGAACATGCAATCTGGCTGTTTCAAACTTGACTCTGACTTGCTGAATATATAGCATGTCTTGTCCAGCAATTGACAAAGGGACCCCTGAACTGAATTTTTTTGACTTGTTCCAAACAGGGCTGACTTGATGTCCTGACAGTCTCCATGTCATCACAGTGCATAAATATGTTGATTGATGCCATTAGACATGCATTGGCTGCACTCAAATGACTGTGTACCAACTTGCAAAAAAGGGCTGAAATGCCTACAGAGGAGCTGGAAAGTCTTGATCAGGACATTTGCATGAGTCACAGCTGTAGCAGTGTCTCTCGGCAGCTGTGACTCGGCATCAAGCAAGCTGTGTCGTTGAACTTTCTATGCTGAGTCGCACCGCCGCGCAATGGCATTGTTGCGCTGTCAGCATTGACTGCAAGCAGAAATGGGTAGGGAAATCGAACGGGACATTCTGGCCCTACTTTACTTTGTATGAGCCTAAAGCGCAGCTGATAGATTGACATATTGGGCCTACTATGCAGACGGCACGTATCACCAATCTTGTCGATCTTACATACGGGTGCAAGGTAAACATCTCCTTCAATTGATTAGGTATGATTAGGTATTAAGGTACGATTTCAGGCGCTCAAACTTCAAGATGTAGATTGACCTTGTGCAAATTGCCAAAAGTGACTTTCCATCTCTGGCTCAGCTGCTTCTTGGATAGCTTGCTGACACCCTTGCCTGTCCACACAGCATAGTGCATCAAGACAGACAGCAATGCTCACAAAAAGGCCGTCCATGCAACAAAGCTAGGAGTTTGTCTTTGCCCACTAGTCACCGTGTCACTCGTGCAACATATCTGAGGGCAAAGGTGAGCATGCAGTATCACGCATAACGGTGGGCCTTAAGCCATAAGCAACACGGCCAATAGGCTCCTCACATTTGCAAGAGTCTCTGTGAATGACTAGGAAATGTGATGACTTTAATGCAACGGCAGTCAAGCTTGGGCGTCATACCTGTTCTGTTCTGACGTACGTCTGCAAGCTGCCACTCTACAACGTCTTCACCTTCATTATAGTTTGCAAGCTGCAAGACCTTGGTGTCTGTTCTGCAAGCAAAGTGAAATCTCTATGAGATGCAATTCAATTCCAGGGCATTCTCAATGAAAGGACAACAAAATTGGGAACCAAGCATCCTAACTGCAGTAGTAAGGATCTGAGTAAGGACAATCCGGTACAAGCAGAATTTTCTCAGGAACCAAAGCAATCACTACAAGGAGAAGTCAGTGTACCACACATGTCCAAACTCAGGCCGTCAACCTATGTTTCAGTGGCTCCTGCAAGTTTGGTTTGCACAAGCAAAAACGCAAAGATGCAAAAAAATGCAAACACGCAAAGACCTTGCATCAACCGCAACCACTGTGTACATTGTCGTGAGCAGCCTTGTATCAGGTCTGTTGTGGACTGCCCAACACTACACAACATGACCATACTGCAGTCATGTCTGTTTATAAGGACACTTGAAGGGCATTCTTGATGTAAGGACAGGGCAATTGGGAACTGATCACTGCATTCTGACTACAATGGTACTGTTGAGTGAGGACAGGTCAATGTAACGATGTTTTCTTTGGGAGCCCTTGCAGTAGTAATCAAAAGACAACACTATACCCAACACTACTCAACATGACCGTACTACCCAACATCCTACCCAGCAGGGTAGGTATGCAACACCCAACTACCCAACAAAGCAAATGGTGGGCATCGGAGATGAGCTATTGCCAGGCACTGCTGCTTGCAGGGAAGACAATAGCCTGGCTAAATTGCATGTCAGTCTCTGTGTACTCACTTTTGACTGTCTTCCAGCTGAAACGTGACTAGCATTGGAAGATGCTTGAACCGCAACAGGTCTTGGGGGATACGGACCTGCCGCTCTGCGCCCTGAAAGAAAACAGCGCACATGACCACACAGCCATACGGTGCCTCAGACTAGACACTGCAGTTTGCAACTTCCTCAGGCATATGAACACAGTGAACAATCATGCAAAACATTGTGCTGAATACGGTGTATGCTTGCATTCAGTTTGGCAGCATTGCACCTTTTCACATGCTAGCCATTGCTGCACACAGTAAGTCCTAGCTGCTATGTTGCAGAGCCACTGCCAGGCAAGTAGCGTCACACCATGAGTCATGAAGACAGGCTATACTGTGTATTACAGTAGTGAGATGGCTATTGACAGCTGCCAAACACACGCACGAACAAGCTTTCCAGTGAAGAAATCTCAACAGCAATGTCTTCAGGCCCCTCACCAGTGGCATTGAGTCATAAAAGGGCAATACTGTGTATCACACAAGTACAATGGCCACAGGAGGCTGCCAGATGCACGCATGAATCAGCTTACCGGCGAAGAAATTTCAACAGCGACGTCTTCAGCCTCCTCACCAATTGCACTTTGGTACTCATTGGAGAAGTGCCGAGAGAAGACAGTAATTTCATCTAATGATGGTGAACCAAACTCATCCACTGGCTGCAATAAACAAATGCACAAGTCAATAAACAGTTCTACTTGTTCAGTTGCTTGACATCCATAAAATGCGTATTATGGGATAAGTCATGCATGTGCAATTTGCTGTTATCGTTCTTGATTATGACTCAGTCATTTCCTCATGTAAAGACTGCATTGAACAAGCGAGCTGTCGGTATTTCAAATTATTACTTTTCAAAAGTACCATGACAGTCAGAATGCAGTGGTCGGTTCTCACTTGCATTGTTTTCACATCAAGAATGTCACTAAATGCAGTGTCACTGCAATAATAAAATACTGTAGTAGCAGTGAGGACACAACACTCATTGCCAAACTTGGGATCTGAGCAGGACAGTTCCAATGGATGCTGCCTGTGTGAATTGCATGGCAGGCACTTTGAACAAAGAGTGGATAGTAGAACATTATGTAATTTGGCAAAGGGGTATCAAAAGTGGCTCCAAAGCTGTTTGTCAGAGCTCTGGAAGCTCTGTTAACATCAAAGACTGTTTATTGGCACTACAAATGGTGTCCTGTGGCCCTACTGTTGGGTCTCTGAAAGGAGGTTGAATGCAGTCAGGATTAGTGATAAGAGCAGGATGATTGGCTGAGCAGATGATTTAAACAGCAGCTGACCTTGTCAAGTCGTATCTTGAGCTGCTTACGGCCGGCGGTAGCTATCAGAGAAAACAGAGCCAACTCTTGCATGTCAGGCTGCTGCAGCACCTTCTGGACAACCAGTAATGCCTGCTTTCCCCTGCAAAACAGTTGCAATGTTGCTTGCGAGACTGCTGCAATACAATGCACACCAGACAAGTATCATGCTTGTTGCATGTCAGCCTGCTGCAGCACCTTTTGGACAACCAGCAATGCCTGTTTTCCCCTGCAACACCACGTCATCTTTCTCGGAGTCATGTGTCAGCCTCTTGACTGTTCAACTGCCGCAAATGCAATGTAAGCGAGTCAATGCCGTCAGTCGATTGCATGATGACCACTGCAGAACCTTCTGGACAACCAGCAATGCCTGCTTTCCCCTGCAACACCATCTGATGATTGTAGACCGATGAAAGATGTATGAGAGAATGTTGCATGTTAGCCTGCTGCAGCACCTTCTGGACCATCAGCAATGCCTGCTTTCACCTGCCACACCGGTTGATGTTTCGTTGACATATGCCTGCAATCGAGATGTTCACTCAATACCCAACAGGACCGAGTCAAAACTGGAGGGTATACATCATGGGGCGGTAGCAAAAGAAGTGACAGGAGAAGTGAGCTTGCCAGTCAGTGCTGGCAGTCTCAGTCACAGCCAAAGTCAAAATCACAGGATATAGAAAACGAGGTAGTCGCTTTTGGCGTGCAAAAGAAAATGACGTGAGAAGAAAAGCTGACCAGTCAGTGTTGGCAGTGTCAGTCACAGCTCCTTGGGAACTCTCATTCTCCTCCAGCATTGCTTTGATCTCTTCCTCATCAAAGTTGTCTTCTTCTTCATTGTCTTCATCATCCTCCTCTTCTTCTTCTTCTTCAGCACCCGTGGACTGTAGATCATCTGCAGCGATGCATACTATGTCATGCAGCAGACGATTACTCATGCATCTGTGGGTTGTAGATCATGCATGGAATGTAGATCACGCATGGGAATCATGCTGTAGATTGTAGATCATGCGTCTGTGGGTTGTAGATCAGCTGCAGCAATGCATACAGTGATATGCAAAACAAGACAATGCAAGCATCTGTTGAATGTGGATCATGCAGCAATGCAGATCACGTCATGCAGAAGAGGACAATTTATGCATCTGTGGATTGTAGAACATTGTATAGATCGGAGAACATACTGCAAATTGTGGATTGTGCATTGATGAAGTCTAGGTCATGTGCAGCAACGCGTATGATGTCATGTAGAAGAAGATGATTTATGCATCTATGGATTGCAAATCATGCATGGATTGTGGATGATGCAGCTGTGAAATGTAGATCATCTGCAGCAATGCACACAATGTCATGCAGATGAAGATAGTTCATGCATCTGTGGACTGTGGATCATGCATGGATTGTAGATCATGCTGTGGACTGTAGATCATGTGCAGCAATGCATGCAATGTCATGCAAATGAAGACAATACATGCATGCCATCAACGTCATGGGACTGCAGCAGGCTGTCAATTCTGAGGTGAACGCTCGAATGTAGCAAGGCATGCTCTCGCCATCCCAATGCAAACAGCTTGTTTTGCTCAAGCCAATAAGAGCTGATTATTAGCAAGGACGTGACTTGCCATTTGCGGGATCATTTTGACTTGCTGAACTGGGAGTTGCGCTACAAAATATTGCCCTGCTCTCATGGCTGCCTCTGCACGCATGCAGCAACAGTTATTGTGATGAGGGGAGGACTGCATGCAAGTGAGTCTTGGCAACACCTCACATGTGCCTTAACAAGCGACTGCTATAGCTTGCCGGACAGTTGCTGGCAAGCCCAAGATTTGCCGAACTGCTTTGCTGGCGTCTTGTATGATGTGAAACGCATTCAGCAGCTGCCCTTGCGCATTGCCGTCTGCAGCGCCTCTCAGGTGCGTTCAACCACGCGCGTGGTAGAGTGCTGCTATTGCTGCATACTGCCGCTGTCGACCGCAAATGACCAGAAGAAGTCATCTTGATTAGATCTCGGAGGACAGACATGTTGAAGCAAACCGGCATCGACGCTGTTGAGGTGCGCTAAGCGCAAGTTGAAGTTTCGTATGTTTTGGTTTCGGAGCCCAACAGCAAGAGCAAAAGCCTCAGAGAGAGAGCGATGACTCCTTCAGATTTGCGCTGGGCACGCCAAAATCAGCAGCTTACTTAGGGCGAGTTATCGCAGGATGCGGGCTTGACGCCCTGGCGTCTACGGGATGGACTTTGACACTGTACATGACTGATCAAGCTTGTGGTAAAACTCGCGGGCCTTGAAGCGGGCCCTGCTACATGATGCAGATCGAGAACGCTTTAGATGCGCTCATACCATCAGAAGAGACGTTGCGGGTGATTGGCAAAGTTGACTGTCAGCATGTCTCTGCTTCACCCAAGTATGCTTATCAAGCCAGAGTTATGCGCGCAGACCTATGACATCAGTCAATACAAGCAGTGCAGAGACCAAATCAAGGACATGCAGAGTCAGGCAAGCCTTCACTGCAGTATGCTCTGTAGCATCCCTGGCTCCAGTGTTGTCAGAACCGACCACTGACGCAGCATGTCAGTTGTCAACTGCAGCTCCATGCCACTGATTAGGCGGTGTTTCAAAATGCCATACACTGCCTTAAGTTTATGAATATGTAATCATTGTCAATATCTGGCCTATGCGATCAGCCTTGTTGGCTGGCAAAAGCATGTAACATCATGCTCTCTCTCTCTCTCTCTCTCTCTCTCTCTCTCTCTCTCTCTCTCTCTGGGTCACTTCTCTGTATGATGCAGGTGCTGCAGTGCATATATCAGAAGGCAGCTCAAGCTTACCTGCATGGCAGCTCGCAAGGTTTGCCAATCAATGCTGCAACCCTGTTAGCTGTGCATAGTTCCTTGCCGACATGGTGTCATGTTTGCATGTATGATACTGCAAACATGTGTGTAACATCTTCGCATACATATGTATACATGGCAGGCAACATGCTGCTGCGGCACAGCTGCCTGTGTCATCATCTGCCCCTTCAACATGCACTGGCCACACTCAGCATGGATCAGGCCGAGCATGCTCAAATGTATAAGCTTAGCTCAGTTCATGCTATTGCACTGCTGCCAAATATTTTCATCTTTTGAGCCCTATGATGCTTGCATGCAGAAATCGCACAGTTGCATGATGTCCTGAAGCAGCTGCAGCCAATTGGTCAGCACCAAAGTCTGCATGAAGCAGCAGCCATTGCTGACCTGATAGCGCAACATGATGGAGTGCAGCAACAGATTGCAGAGGCTCAGCAGCGTGAAGTCAGGCTGCAGCTGGTAGCCAATTTGGAGCAGAAACAAGCCCATTTTGAGGCCTGCCTTGATGCTGGTAAGCAACTGTAAATTAATCAGTCACAGATCAATCAGTGAGCATTAGTAATCATCATCAAATCGTCAACCACTATGCATCTTATCCAAGGTGTGGGCATGCATGTTGTTCCACAGAACAGCAGAAGTGAAGCCTGCCTTGATGCTGGATAGTGTACATTCTTAGCATCTGTTTAATTCAATTTGTGGGCATGCACGTTACATGATGTTACACCAGATGTGAGGTCTGTGTTGATGCTGGTAAGCGCGAGTGCATGTCATCAATCAGACTGAACATGTGCGTACGCAATCAATTTCCCCTACTGTGTGCTAGATAGAGCTTGATTGATGGCAACGGATACATGCTGCTTCATGTGGTACTGATTTGGACATTGCCTGCAAGCTTTGCCTTCGTTTGTGCGCTGACTACCTGACCTTCTGACCAAATGTACGCTGTCAGTGTCAATGGCTGCATGGCCTGCCAAATCCTCTCAGTTGCAGTGCTGTGCACTGATCCCTGCTGAGAGTTGAAAGCAGCTACAATGGCTTCCCTGATGGTGACTGCTCTGATTGGTTCCCAATAAGATTGTCCTTACATCAACTTGTCCTTACTCAGAGATACCAATGCAGTCAGAATGCAGCAATTGGTTCCCAACTGCCTTGTATTTACATTGAGCATGTCCTTACGCCAAGTGTCCTTGCCACAAGAAAACACTTTATTTGTTTTTGGTGCAGAGGAGTTTGCCCAAGCTGCAGAATGCTTGCAGAGCCTGTTGAAGTTCTCACAAAGCGACCAAGGCGCAACTTTTCCAGGTTTCCATGATCAATGCCTTGGCCAGCAGTCAAGCCTTCAACAGGTAATTTGCCCTGTTTTTTGTTCTCAACCAATCAAAAAGCGTATATGGCGATTTCTTGATATCATGACTTCATTTGTCACCAAGAATTTTGTCCTTGTGTCAAATTGTCATTACTCAGGAGCATCAATGCAGTTGGAATGCAACGCCCTGCTTGGCTGAATTCACAAATTATGTGGGAACAAGGCATTTGTGCATTCCAGCATACATGTGTTTCATCTAATACTCTGCCTTGACACTTTCAATGGCGTCATGTTCTGAGAGACTGGAGGGTTTGGTCCAGGAGGGCTGTTTACAGCAATGCCCCTGCCCCTCCCGACCTTGTCATCAGCCCTGCCTGGCTGTCTTCACATGAACCTTGTGGAAGCAACGCATTTTTGCATTCATGCATACGTGCGTTTCATGTAGCAGGACACATGACACTTTGCCTTGAAGTTGGTAACAGTGTCATGTTCTGCAGAGACTGCAGGATTTGGTCCATGAGGCTGTTCACAGCAATGCCTGTGCCCCTCCCCACCTTGTCATCAGCCCTGCCTGGCTGTCTTCACACGAACCTTGTGGAAGCAACGTATTTTTGCATTCATGCATACATGCATTTCATGTAGCAGGGCACGTGACGTTCTGCCTTGAAGTTGGTAACAGTGTCATGTTCTGCAGAGACTGCAGGATTTGGTCCATGAGGCTGTTCACAGCAATGCCCGTGCCCCTCCTCACCTTTGTCATCTGCCCTGCCTGGCTGACTTCACAAATCTTGTCCAAACAAGGCATTTGTGCATTCCTGCATACATGCAATTCATGTAGCAGGGTGCATGGTACTCTGCCTTCAAGTTGTCAATGATGTCATGTTCTGCAGAGACTGGAGGATTTGGTGCATGAGGCTGTTCACAGCAATGCCCCTGCCCCTCCCCACCTTGTCATCAGCCCTGCCTGGCTGACTGGGGCTGGGACAAATGCCCTGGAGGTCTGGAAGGCACTGCAAATTCTGGGTCAGTACTGCTTTGGTCCTAAATTTCCTTACCTCCTGGCTTTTCTTGTTGCAAGGAGAAATGCACTGCACCTGATCTGATCATCATTGTCTTGATGGTCTGGAAAGCAGTGAAAGTATCTGGTCAGTATCAGATTGACATGAAAGTACATTACTTTTTACTGACTGCGTTTGTCACTGAGAAAGCTGTCAATTCTCAGAACTGCCATTTCAGTTGGAATGCAGTGATTGGATCCCACTGGCCGTGTCCTTACATTGAGAGTCTCCTTATATCAGTTGTCCTTATAAGGAGAAACAACTGTAATTCGGATTGATATGAATGCGTCCCTGTGAAGTGCTGCAGGAGTGCCTGCCCCAGCGTCATTGCTGTAGGCTCAGCCTGCGTTAATCATGTTAGTCACTAGTCATGACTTGATAGTCATCAAATGGGGCAGCTTCAGGCAGAAATGTTTGAAGGCAGTTTGCTGCTTCAGCATGCACTGAGGAGAGTCATGATCCTCATTCGCAAGCATGCATACTGACTTTTGATGCTGACGATACAAGCTATGCGTTGGCTTCCGGCCCTGGATCTGTGCCATTGCCAGAGCTGTGGCCACAGCTGTCCCACTGCTCTGTGCCAGAGCGTGTAAGACGACATAATGGAACCACGCACATGGGTCAACAAGTTGGGCTGCTGCTTGTGGCAGCCAGAGCAGCTTCATCACCGGCCCTGTGTCCTCATGCTTTTGAATTACAAAAACAAACTTAGTACCTTGCTTTGTAACGATGTTTGCTCTGCCGCTGATGAATCTGTATACATGTTGCAGGCTGCTCCCAAGCTGTGGTCACCTGTGTTGCCAAAGATCATGTCTTGGTGCCTCTCTTGCAGCTGCAGCCCTTGACTTGTAACAATACTCACCTTGCTGATGATACTCTTGTTACTGGCTGCTCACAAAACATGATCACCTCCCTTAACTTGTGACATTAGTCACTGTGTTGCTGATGATCTGTGTGTATGTTGCAGGCTGCTCACAAGCTGTGATCACCTGATGATGAGCTATGCAATTTTACCCTGATACCACTCTTGAGATGGCGACCCTTGACTCACACCACACTTCAAGCTGCACTCATTGCAACTACACAGCCCAAATTCAGAAGCAACTAGACGCTGAGTCTTACATCATGTATCTGATGACCTCGGATCATGTTGCAGGCTGCTCACAAGCTGTGATCACTTCTGTTGCCAATGAGCTGTGCAACCATGTCCTGGTACCCCTCTTGAAGCTGCATCCTAGTCAAGTCAGTTACAAAGCTCAATTGGAGAGGCAACCAGACGATGGGTCTTACACTGTGTCAGTGAGCTATGGGAGGCAGAAGACCCTGGCAGAAGAAGAGGACCACAGCTCAGTGGAAGCGGCGACCCTGCAGTGCCTTCAAGCTGTCAAACGTAAGCGTAGTCTCAGGTCTTGCCTTACTGGTGGTTTGCTGCTGCTTGGCCTGATCTGGTTGATGCATTTTGGGTGACTTGGTCCATGAGGTTGCTTTATGTGGAACGCGACAGATCCTACTTGCCACATTTTGAAAAGTTGCAACTTGTTATTGTATGCAGATTGCTTTCCTTTGTGATAGTCCCTGTGCATCAATTGAGGTCCCTTGCTGCATACTGCTGCACGCGCATTGCTGGAGCGTAGCTTTCCGCATGATCTTGTACGCGGATCGCACTAGAGACAATAGTGGGAATGCTGGCTCGCTTATAAGATAAGCACTTGTCAGAAGATTGTCAAGCAGCACTGCTCAAGTCTGCCTGCTGCATGCAGAGCGTGTTTTCAGCAATGACAGGCAACTGACCCTGGAGCTGGGCCGCGAGCTGTGGCCACAGCTATCTCATCACTGCAGAATCCTGTGTCAGACTGTGTGACATAGTAACATGATTGTTGTTACGCTTCTGTGCTGCATGCAGACCATGTGTTTAGCAACGACAGGCAACTGACCCTGGGGCTGGGCCGTGAGCTGTGGCCACAGCTGTCTTGCCACCATATCACCCTGTGACAGAATGTGCAACATAGCATCATCCTGTGTCAGACTGTGTAACATAGTGTTATGGCTGTTACGTCTGTGTGCTATATGCAGAGCATGTGTTCAGCAATGACAGGCAACTGACCCTGGAGCTGGGTTGTGGGCTGTGGCCACAGCTGTCCCATCACTACATCACCCTGTGCATGAAGCCAGACCAGCAACAGATGACTGATGCCTCCCAGCTACAGAATCTGCTGAGCCATTTCTCCACAGCAGAGGAATTAGAATCTGCAGCTGTCAAGCTCTTGTAAGTCATCCACACTGATGCTTTGGTGTGGTTGCGCCGTGAGGTCTGCAAAGCAAATTTCCTCTGTTCAGGTTTTGACCAACAGACTGACTGATGTAGCTGTATAGGTGCATGCGGCCTGTGTCAATGCATGTCCATTGTTATCAGCTGTATGGCAAAGGTCTCACACACTGCTTGACAATCTCTGCACATTGTAGGCAACTGCCAAAAGCGTGACAGCATCAGGACCCTTTGCATGCTGCCTAGCCTTGATCAGGTTGTTGCTCATAGGAGGCTTGAATGGCCTAGTCACACAGCACGTATGTCACAGGACAGACTGCTGTATCAGTGTATGTTTGGGCATTTATCAGGCACTCAGGCCAAGGGTACACCCAGAGATACTTGGCAGTCAACTGTGTACAAGGACCTCTCTGCCCTTCATGTTCAATATTGATGGTTTAGGTTAGCACATGATTGAACTGGTGGGAGACAGTTGATTGCTTCTGTACGTACCTAGATGGGCCTGCTAGCCCATGTTTACAATGAATGAGTGAAATGAAAGACAGTTGATTGCTCTGTACGTACCTAGATGGGCCTGCTAGCCCATGTTTAAAATGAATGAGTGGAATGAAAGACAGTTGATTGTTTCTGTACGTACCTAGATGGGCCTGCTAGCCCATGTTTACAATGAATGAGTGAAATGAAAAGCGTGTGCATGGCAGTAATGGTCACCCCAAAGCCATTTGCAATGGCATCTATAGTAATAGTAGCACATGTGCTGAGTGGGCGCGGCACAAGACTTGTCTTTGTACTTATGCCAAGCCCAAAACATGATGCAGGCATTTGGACGATCATATGGCAGCATCAGACAGCGCCGAGTCACCGCCGGATATCTCACGGATACACGATTACGCCCAACACTGCATCAATGGAGCCATGCACGCCAAACGCATGCAGGTATGCAATCTCCTCATGTTTCAAGCCACCAAATTGCACAGCATCTGTCTGATCTCAGAGTCATCCCAGTCGCTGCTTGCTGTGTCAAGGTTCAGATGCATTGGGTTCGTTGCCTGTCATACAGCCCAGGGTGGGGCTATGCACGCCAAGCACATGCACGCATACCATCTCTTTGCACCTAAGCCACTAACAATCACTGCACAGCATCTGTCTCATCTCAGAGTCATCCCAGTGGCTGCTTGCTGTGTCAAGGTTTAGATGCATTGGAGTCGTTGCCTGTCATACAGCTCAGAGTGGGGCCATGCACGCCAAGCGCACGCAGGCATACCATCTCCTTGCACTCAAGCCACTAACAATCACTGCACAGCATCTGTCTCATCTCACAGTCATTGCAGATGCTGCTTGCTGTGTCAAGTTAAGGATGCATCGTATGTCATTGCTTATCATACAGCTCAAGTTGGAGCCGTGCACGCCAAGCGCATGCAGGCATCCAATCTTCTCATGCACAGATGTCTAAGCCACTGAAATTGTACAGCATCTGTCTCATCTCACAGTCATCGCAGATGCTGCTTGCTGTGTCAACTTCAGGATGCATTGGTTTGATTGCCTTATCATTGAGGCCAAACTGGATCATTTGTTGTTGCGCTTCCAGACAGGCATGGCAAGTCAGTTTTGGTGCCAGCTGTTGGGGTTGCTTGTTGTTGGAACATGGCAGCTGAACAGCTTTACAGTTGTATAGTTTCAGCAGAATAATGCCTCGATAACTCATGTCCTTCATGTCACTCATGTCTGATCATGACACAATGATATATTCAGATGTTTGAAGTAGAGACTGCCTCTTATGGCATGTGCAACCAGGCTTGTTGCCTGGCTGAACCACGCAATATGGTTCTTTTTATCTCTGACTCATCTTGTTTCCCTTTTCTTTCCCTCTTTTTCTTCCTTCACCTTGTGGGATCCTCAATTTTCTGTCTTGGCTACAGGTAGTGGAGCAGGCAAGGGATGTTGTAATTCATGACACCCAGCTGGAAACTGCAGTGGTTGGGGAGGACATCCTTCTGACCCCTGAAGCAGCTTCCAGTAGGCCTGATCAGAACAGCCAAAGCTTACTATCAGCAGGTATAGTTTGTTGGCAGATTGTGACAGATCCTCACGCATGTGACCTGGTGTTACCAACTGTAACATGCAGTGCGCCATGTGTTGTAAGCATTTGACAGGTATGACATCTTGCTGACCCCTGGAGGAGCTACTGCTGGCACTCGTCAGAACAGCCAAAGCTTACTATCAGCAGGTACAATTTGCTGAAATCTCAGGACAAATTGTTGCACATGTGACCTGTAATGTAAGCAGTGGCTGGGGAGGATATCCTGCTGACCCCTAAAGCAGCTACTGCTGACACTGATCAGCACAGCCAAAGCTCATTTTCAGCAGGGATAATTTGTTCAAAGCTGGTAAGGTCATTGCATATGTGACCTGCAACGTAAGCAGTGATTGAAAAGGACATCTTTCTGACCCCTGGAGCATCACAAAGGGCCTTGTGCAATGCTTTGCCAGACATCATGTTCATTCCCAATGTGGACTACTTGTCTCATACTGCACAAGTGTTGAAGATGACCAAGCTGACTCACCAAGGCAATGCTTGTCTGATGCTGCAGGTTCATTCACTTTGACAAAATCAACTCATCGAGTGATGCAGCTGGTGGGGGGCTTTGTTCAGGAGGCCGTGAGCAGCGGCAGCCCTGCAGTGGTACAGGCAATGTGCAATGCTGTGCCAGACATCATGGTCATCTACACCCAGCCACCACCCAAAATGCAGGAGCAGCTAACGCAGGTAAAACACCACTTACTACAAAGACGCTCTTGTTCTAGATCTGTGCTCCTTGGCACAAAAAACAGCGACTGAGCTGCATATTTCTTGAGTGTCTTTGTAGGCAGTGAGTAGCTCATGACATCTGGAAAGACCAATCATATTGACTTACTCGAAATCACTTCTTGTTGACATTCTGCTGGCTTTGACAGGTGGCGCAACTGTCCTGCCTTCACTACAACAGCTGCCAATACCTTGCCCATGAGCTGTGCTGCCTGCCTTTTGCCACTAGGCCCCCACTGGCAACCTTGATAGGCAGCAACGGCCAATTCCTGGAGTCCATTAGGGAGCTGAGAGCCTTTGGCCAAGCATGCTTGGATAGACAGGTACATTCCAGCTTGATATTTCGTGCACTGGAGTCCCCTGCTGCTGTTGACATTAAAAGCATAGTCAACCGCAAATGTTGTGCATGGCAGTTTGTTATGACCGTCAAGGAGCTGGGAGCCTTTAGGCAGTCATGCTTGCATAGACAGATAAAACCCATTTCAGGTGTTTTGGGCACTTGTCTTTTTCTGTTTTTGGAAGCACTGTCAATCTCAGGTGATGTGCTGCTGCTGGCACCAAGAAGCATAATCAACAATAATAATAGTATGCATGGCAGCTTGCTATTGATAATGAATGTATAGACTGCCCAGCTGCTGACAGCCTTTGGGCAGTCATGCTTCAATAGACCGGTAAATCCCAGTTCAGATGTTTTGGGCACTTGTTTTTTCTGCTTTCTGTGCTACTGTTGGCCTCAAGAAGCATAATGAACAACAACATTATGCATGGCAGCTTGCTGTTGATAATGAACGTGAAGACTGCACAGCTGCTGAGAGCCTTTGGGCAGTCATAATTGGATAGACAGGTAAGTGACATGGCCTGCTGATGGCACCAAAGTTGCTTATGAGATGGAGTAACATTCACAGAGTATCATTGACACCTGGAAACATTGTCGTCAATCACATTAGCATACAGCTGGCAATTTTCATTGGTGTTGTTAAATGTATCACACCAGCAATTGCGGCTTGAATTCTCTTGGACTCTGCCAAGTGCATCAGTCATGTGACAATGTATTCTGGCATCAATGCCCTCTGTCATCTGTGTGTGTACCAATGGCAGGTGCAAAGACAGGCAGATGAGATAGTAGGGCTGTTAGGTGTAGCCCAGGGCTTCAGGCAGGTGACTTCAGGGCAGAAGGGCATCGCCGCACGGAGGGTGGTGGCTCAAGTGCTGCACAGCCTGAGCCGACTTGGCGATGCCCTAGGCGGCATACTGCCCTCTCAAATCTATGTGCAAGCTGCTGGCCGAGTGCTGCAAGCTGTGCTGCAGACTGTAATAGGTAGGGCAACACAAAATATGGAATCAAGGAAACAAATGGGGGAAGTCTGTCATTCAGACAAGGGGTCTTGGCAGCGAATTGCAAATTGACTGACATGCTACCAGCGTCTGGTATGCATGTCACTTTGCAATGCCCTAGGCGGCACACTGCCCTCTCAAATCTATGCACAAGCTGCTGGCCAACTGCTGCAAGCTGTGCTGCAGACTGTGATAGGTAGGGAAACACAAAATGTGGAATCAATGGACTTAATGGGCAAGACTTGCCATTCAGAAAAGCAGGCAGCAAACTGCAAATGAACAGGAATGGCACCAGCAACATGTATGTGTCTGACTTGACAATGCACTTGTCGGCATACTGCCCTCTCAAGTCTATGTGCAAGCTGCTGGCCAAGTCCTGCAAGCTGTGCTGCAGACTGTGATAGGTGCAGCAGCACAAAACGCAGAATCAAGGAATTCAACAGGGGAAATTTGTCATATAGAAAAGGAGTCTAGGCAGCAAGCTGCAGTTGAACAGGAATGGCACCAGCAATTGGTATGTGTGGGACATGACCATGCCCTAGACGGCATTCCATCCTTCCAGGATTATGTGCAAGCTACAGTCATATGCGATGATGATAGGCTAGTATTGGTCAGCTGTGTTGGTGACCTTCAAATTTGCAACACGCAGCGCACAAATTCCAACTTTCATGTATGCATCGCTGGCAAATGTCTGATACCAGAAGCATTTACCGAGTCTGTTGATACATGCGGCAGACCAAGAGGGGCGATCTGGTAGTACAGCTACTCTGACTTGCTGCATTCTGCAGTGCTGGCTGGGTACTGTAGAGCTGTTTCGAAGAAACAACTGCGTTTGTTACCAAACTGTTACTATATTGAGTTGTCACTGCTCAGGAGTAACGGTGCAGTCACGACGCACTGACTGGTTCCCAGTTACAGTGTCCTTATATTGAGAGTGTGCTCATGTCGGGTGAAACAATGATGATATGTCGAATTTCCTTATGGAGTGAAACTGCTGCTCTCTGAATGGCTGTATTTGGTGGTGCCGTGGGTGGGTATTACTGTCCTCACAATGTGCTTGATAGGCATGCCAATCCGCTCTGACTGTCATTGCCTGTCATCATAACATCAACAAGAATTGTCCAATAGCAAGAATGTCAATGACTCCAAGCTGTTTGCTAGACGGTGCAAGCAATGAGAACAACAACAATAGGGTATACAATTCAGCACAGGCGCTAGGTTTGCATGACATACATTCTATCTTGCCGGGCTGGGTTGTTTTTAGCATCATGGTAAGGACGCCTGATGTCAACCACAGAAAAGTCTCGTTGTAACAACCGTCTTGGTTACCATCAAATTTGTTCTTACTCAGAGTGACCACTGCAGTGACCACTGCAGTCAGAATGCAGTGATTACTTACCAATGGCATGGTCCTCGCATTGAGCCAGGCAAGACAAAGTCGCTCCAGATCTTCCCAAGTCAACCTAGGATGCCAGGCTGCCTCTTTAAACAGAGGCTCCTGTTATGATGCCTCCTGGCGTAGAGTTGTTTTTCTATTCAACCTGGGAGATTTGAATGCAGGCAACCTAATGGCCATCAACGACATATCAGTGGATGACAGCGAGGAACTGCCTAAGATATTGGGGCCATTGGTGGAAGATGGACCAGAAGCTGCCCTAGGCAGGGCCCATCAGCAGCCTGGAAACGCCCTTAGCCCTGCCACAAACAAGAGGCAACTTCTGCAGACCATGAAGCTTGCAGCACCTGCCATTGTCAAGCTGCAGGTACAACAAAATCAGAACAATAACAACCGTACATTCCAGCACATGTGCTAGGTGTGTGTCCCCCAAGTCCTGTCTTGCTAGGCAGGCTTGTTCTGAGCGTCTTTGTAGCTGCAGGTACAGTAACATCTCCTTATAACGACTGCTTTGGTCGCCAAGGAAATTGTCCTTGTGTCAAATTGTCCTTACTTTAGAGGCACCAGTGCAGTCAGACTGTAGAATTTGGCTCCCAATTGCCTTGTCCTTACATTGAGAGTGTCGTCATATTGGGTGACTTCACAACAAGAATTGCTGTTTGCTTTTCAGTCTGGAGTTTCTGCTATGAAGTTGATGCACATTCAATTTTGTGGCTTTCGTGCAGATAAGGAACACACCCAAAGATGCATGTGGCTTGCATTCATGACTACTCAGCATGAGCAAATTGCTGCAGCATGCACTACCAGCATTTTCTGACGGCCCTCCCCATGATCAGTCATCCTCATATATATTCACATACTCATATACTCATATATTCACTGCTTTGGATCATATCATATATGGCGCATGCATGCACAGTACACGCTTGCATAAAAAAGACACTCACTTGTCCAGCATATATTTATAGCAGTGTCAAAGCGTTTGGTTGTCCATCACTGCACTCTGACTGCAATGGTGTTTCTGAGTAACGCTTACTTGATGTAGTGACATTGTCCTTGACAATAAGTGCAGTTGTACCATCAAGAAATCATTGTATACATATGCATTGTTGTTACATCAAGAATGTTACTAAAGTGCGTGTTGCTGCAGCAAAGAAACACTGCACAGCAGTTCAGGCCATTGCCACACTTACAGCACAAAAGCCATTGTCATGAGTGCAGGAGCTGTTGGAGCTGATGGATGTGCGACTTGTGGAAATTGATGACAGATGGGAGTCTGGCAGGCTGCAGGCATGTGGCTTCAGCAACCAGGAGGTGATACATGTGGTCAGGGCTCTGTTTGAGGATACAGACATGCGAAGACGCGTCTTGCACAATGTAGCCAGCACTTGAACACATTCTGAAAAAGACATGCATTTCAGATGTTGCTACAATATGTGATCTTGGCGATTTCTCAAAGCTTGCTCGTCAGTGCACTTTCAGGAATCTGCTTCCAGATCAGCGCCTGAGTACTGCATTTCAGATGGGATCGAGCACATTAAATGCAGGCACATGGTGAAGCTGCTTGTGAGCCCTTTGTGTTTGTTAGTCATGATCTTGTACGCGTGAATGCAACTCGTCAGTATCAATGAAACCATCATGCAAGCTTCACTACGAGGGAGCTTCACTACGAGGAGAGGTGCTGGCAGCAAAGCGAGACAAGTCTAAAAAGGATGGCGCTTGTGCAATGCATGATGCAACCAATTTGCCATCGAAAGCCGGCTGCATGTGCCTGCGCACAGCGAATCTCGTGCAAAGCGTGCAGCATACTATGGAAATCTGCCAATAGCCAAAGTTCCTTATCCAAACGGCTTATGGCACATGCGAGCACGGTCACGAGATTGTGCCCTTGATGGCTGTGAAGTGATGCGAAGGCACTACAAGGGCCACGTGCTTTAACTGCCCCTTTTTAGTACCAGATCGAGAGCGCAAAAAGATGCCTTACCAAAAAGTTTTGGCTGATTGATGATGGATTTGAATTTTGGCATCCCGCGCAAGTACTGCCTCAATGTACTAATTTCGCGCTGAATGTCGATGTGGCAAGAAATCATGTAACAGTGGATGAGGTATGGATGACATCGAACAAAGGCCTCTTGGATAGAATATTTGGCAGGCACGGCTCGGGAACGCACCTGGCCGGCGCATCTGTGCAGCCTGCAGCAAATCGCATGGAAGTACGGCCGGCGCGCAGGTGCTCCAGTTGCGGGCAACAGGGACACAACGCGCGAACTTGTCTGGAGAAAGACGAGCGGGTTGGCCCTGTGCGTCCACTAGACCACTCGCTGCAGGAAGCCGTCAGTCAGGAAGGTTTTGAGCAGCAAGGCTCGGCAGATGGCTCCTCTCAGTTGCACGGCCTCGTGCACAAGCATTTGTCCGCTCCCACAGCTAGCATGTCCGGCTCTGAGTCAGAAGCCCAGAACGTGTCGCAGCTTCCGCACATTTCTAGAGAGCGCAGACGAGGTGCGATACGACCTGATGCACTTTAAGCGTTCGCCAGCCGCTCTTTCGCGTTTATCGCGTGCGTGGTTCTGGTCAGCGTCTTTCACGACCTTTGACACTCACAGCTTCATCTGCTGCTCAGGTACGCCCTGGACGGAGGACGAGCACCGGGCATTTCTTGCCGGCTTAGACAAGCTTGGAAAGGTATGTGCTCAGGCTCAGCAGTCGATTCGCTGATCTGCAACGAAGCCTGACTCAAACGTTTGAGCGCCAACTTCAGGGCGACTGGCGAGGTATTTCGAAGGACTTTGTCACAACCAGAACTCCCACTCAAGTAGCCAGTCATGCACAAAAGTATTTCATCAGACACAATAATCAGAGCAAGCGCAAGAGAAGGACAAGCTTGTTTGACCTCAAGGCAAACGCTGACACCCTGGAAACAGTAAGCGGCAGCTGTGTGATGTCTGTCAGCCTCACACTTTAACTGCACAGCACCTGCACAGGCATTTGCAGTCCCTACTGCCCAACAGCGGCTTGGCAGCACACCAGTCACGCTATCATTGCAACCCTCAAACCACCCCTGTTGTTGTACATTGTACGCTGCTCTGCCTAACAAGCAGAGTGTTGGCAGTCATTGTCACAGGTGCACTTTACCTCATATGCAGAGCACAAAGGACCCAGCTTGGGACATCTGATGCCCATTGGTCAGCTTGGTGTTGCTTGCAGGGCTCTGCAGAAGCCACGTCAACAACATGGCCAGAAAGAACACATCAGGGCTCCACTTCTGTTCCTGGCCATGCTTTGAATGGCCAGCCTCTGCATTCACATGCCCTTTCACAGCATGGAGATAGGAGTGCAGTCCCTGCTGCAACACAAAGCAGCGGCAGTGCCTTCCCAGGTCACATGTGGCTGCCCTCAGGTACTGCCCCCATTCTCACTTCTTTTGCTGTATGGACACACCACATTGCTGCAAGACCATTCATGTCACAATGTGCCACCTTGACATTGAGGTCTCCAGCTGTGCTCTCAGCTGATTTGTCTATAGTCTATGTAATGGCAACTGCCCTGTTTTATGTGCACATGACCACGTAGCACTGTGACAGTCTCCAGAACAGCATCAAGTCTAGTGACACCTGTCTCCCAGCTGTACAGCAGTTGCATCGGTCATATGTGCTCTTGCACATGGCTTCTCCTCGGTGCCTCATCGTTGCCTCTGAAGCAGCAAGAATACAACTCTGGTGTTTTGTTGCAGAGCCAGATATGGCTTTGATGCAGCAGTACATGGCAATGGCAGCTGGCCAGATGGACCCAGCCGCCCTACAGATGCTTCAGTTTCAGATGGCTGCAGCGCAAGGCCTGCAGAACATGCCGCGTTTCCCGGGCTTTCCAGCACCAGGCTTAGCAGAGCAGCTCATGGCTGTCTATGCTGCTCAGGCCGCAGGTTTCCCTCCCAGCTGCTTCCCGCCATATCCCAGCGCAGATCAGCAAGACCCTGGAGCAGTTATACAGCAACAAGCTGCAACAGCAGCTGCACTTGCCAACATGTACTACAGTCAGCAGGCTCAGCATCAGTCAGCCGCGCATCAGTCATCTACCCCAAAGGACCAAGCTGCTGCTGCAGCAGCTGCCTGCGCACTTGCTCAAGCAGCAGCATACCAAGGAGCTGTCCCCAACTTCCCTTTCCCTAACAGTCAAGCACAGCAGCCGCTAGGCCCTGCCCAACATTCCTCTGATAAAGCAACGCATCAGCACTCGGCGCCTAGTGCATTGCAGCATCAGACTGCAGCAGTAGAAGGTGTATCAGACAGACAATCCAGCATGCCACTATTGAATGCTAAGGCAACTGTGGCGGACGACCCAGCGTTTGGGCACGGCAGACTGTATCGGCCTCAGGCATCCCATGCCAAAGCTAGTGTAGCGCCCCCCAGTGGCAAGTTTGGGGGTGCAGTACATGACAGCTTCCAGTGTGCGAGCGCTTTGTCCAGAAACTCAAGCTCAGAATCAATACTGCCTCCTGCAAGCCGCTGCTTTGAGACAGCGCGAGGTCAAGCCAACGCCCTGAAACGTGCTGAAGATGTGACTGCTGCTGCTGCTGCGCACTTGATCTAGCTGTTTTGGCCCTTTTTCTGTGTTGTGGGTTTTGTGCTTTTGAGGAGTGGAATGCATAGTTCTGGGAATGTATGATGCAAGCAGGATCTGATTTTACCAACTACAGTGCACAGTCTGATTGAAGAAGCGTAGATGCCTGAGTAGCAATACATATGGAGCGCTGCATTGCAGTACTTTTGCCCACGTTGTGCAAGACAACTTGTATTGCTACTCAAGCTTGGAGTCATCATGTTGCACTGAACATTTAATGCTTATTGATGTATGCGAACTATGTGATGACGCAGCTTGAGCAATGAGCGCTGAGAAAGTTTTGCTGGTGTCTACTTGCTGATCATTATTGATTTCCCCAAAGACTGCAAGGCTTCCTACTGAGGTAGTTGATTTGTGTTCTAAATCTTCTACTACCTTGCGTCAATGTTCGAGCTGCTCAAGTGCAACAGCAGACCTGCATCTTGTACCATTTCGTCTTTCATGATGATCAATTGTGCCATCCACGCTGCATGACATATGGAAGCAACGGTCGCAATGATATACTTTACCAACATTGACTTGAGGGACCAATCATACAGCAAAAATTAAACGTCATGCTGTCAATGTAATTTCAGAAACAGGTACACAGGCTCAAGCATTGGCAGCAACTGCTTCTTTTTTCTGTGTGGATAAGGTCTGCTTTCGTGTTGATACATTCATGTACAGCCCATTTGTGGTGTGAATGGTGGCCCCAGTTGTCATGCCTATCTGCTGCCCAGGAGTCAGTTCAAAATCAAACTGATGCAGCACAACAGCTACTGCAATGACTGCCTCCATAAGTGCAAATTGATCACCAACACACTTTCTTGGACCTCCGCTGAAAGGAATATACCTGTATGCAAACAGCAACAATGCCTTTTATTGAGCCTTGTTGCCTTAGAGCTGCACTGTTGTTGAGCATGGCTGCTGAGACAGAAAATGCAAGACTTTACACACATGAAGCAACAGTGAGATTGTCATTGCTGTGATGAGATCTGGCATGCAAACAGCTCAAGGCTGTACGGCAAGCTTCATTTTGCAAGCACTGCCACAGGCTGTGTGACTTTAGTCAAGGAGTCAGAAAGACAAGCGTGCTCAGTGGCCAATACGATACTCTTACTGCAACAGGGCAGGGCAGGGCAGGGTAGGGCAGGGCAGGGCAGGGCAGTTGCTGCGACCTGTAGTCAGTATTCTGCTCATTGGGAGTTGGGGCATCCAGACTGAAGCGCTCTGGCATGAAGGCATCTGCATCATCCCACACTGCTGGACTACGATGAATGTTGTACACTGAGATCATGACATCCTGCCCTTGCGGAACTGTATACCCTCCTGCACATGCTTGACACGCTGTAGTGCTAGGAAAATTGTTGGGTTCAGCCCCACTTATGGAGCATTTGCTGTTTGAGTGGCGCAGAGATGAGTGTGGATCTTGTACACTAAGGTTACGACACCCTGGCCTTGCAGGAATGAGGAGCCTCCTGAATGTGCACTAGTTTCTGACTCAGTGATCCATAAACAATGCACTTAAGTGTGCACCATCTACTGTTTCCGGAATTCACAAACGCTTGGTAGACTCCTACATATGCATATTCGAGCCGCCTTTAACTGATGAGACGCTCCATAACATGCAAAAGTAGATTGTACAGATTCATGTATGAGTATGATTGCATGAACTGGGGCAGTGACCATCATGCGTGACGTTGTTAGGTGGCGTCATCATGCTACCCAATCAGAAAGTTTCACGGTGCATGGCATACAAGGCGTAGTTGGCAAGGAAGCGTTGTGGTACACTGTATACAGGGTATGAAACCCTACCAGGGAGCTCATCAGGAACCATAGCTCTCCTGAGAAGCACTGGCGGATGGGGATACAGGCGCATGCTCTCATTCACACACCGCATGACGTACTTGAGCTTGGTGTAGTCCTGCATGTTGGGCTGCTGCCGCTCCCCTAGTAGCTCATCTATCTCTTGCTGAGCCTGCATCAAAGCCAGGAGAGCTCAAACAGAAGACTCAGTGTCCACATGAGGAGAGCACCCACATGCTGAGTTTTGAACACATCTGTGGCAGAAATCCCAAGCAATATATTGAACTGAGTTTGCATGCAGGCAGGAATTCAAGTCAAGGACTTTGTCAGTACGTACAGACATGAGGCAACTACAGCACACTGGAGGCTTGGCGTCCATGCAGGACCTCATGCAAAAGGCCTGACACAGCATGTGCAAACTGCAGCAATGCTCCCAAGCACAGCTTTGCTTTCTCTGCACAGATAGGACAGGCTTTGCGCATCTTGTTGGGGTTCTTGGCCAGCAATGCAGATCTCGCAACTCTCGCACACTGTCTCTTGATCACACAAGCAGCAACATTCACAGAGCAGATCAGAGGCCTGACCTTGCATGAATGCAACACCTCAGCTGGAAAGCCTATTATCAGCACACAGACATGGATGCGATACACATAAAGCAGACCGACAGAACGACCTTGCACACCTTGTCAGGATTCGTGCACGCGCACAACACTCGCACTCTGGCTCTTAACGCAAAGCAGAAAGTACTGTTGCACATCTTGTATGAAGCAGATCAGAGCACTGACCTTGCGCATCTTGTCAGGATTCTTTGCCAGCAAATACAGCGTCCAAGTCAGCACAGAGCCAGTGGTCTCATGCCCAGCCACTAGCATGGATAGCAAGTCATCTCTGAGCTGATTTGCTGACACCTCATCCCTGGAAGCTATGAGGAAGCGAAGGATGCTGGGATCTCCCTCATTGATGTAACCCTCCTCAAAGCGGGTCTGCAGCACAGACAATTCAGATCTCAAAAGGCAAGGGCACAGCGTGCACAGCATGCAGAGCAGGTTGGGTTTGATCTGATCTGCTAACGCATTGTTCCTGGAAGCTATGATGAAGCGCAGGATGTTAGGACGCCCTTGATTGATGAATTCCTCCTGAAAGTGGGGCTGCAGACACAAGCAACTCAACTTGGACAGAACAGGGGCAGAGCATGGACAACAAGTTATCTCTTAGTTGATTGGCAAAAACCTCAAACTGGAGGCTATGAGGAAGTGCAAAATGCTGGGATCACCCGCTTTGATGTCCCCTCCTCAAAGCGGGCCTGCGGGCACAAACGATTCGGATTTTGGAAAGGCAAAGGCACAGCATGGATGACAGGTCGTCCCTCAACTGATTGGTACAACATTTGTGTATGGAAGCCATGAGGAAGCGCAAGATGGTGGAGTCCCTTGATTGATACATTCCGCTCCAAGACAGGCCTGCAAGAACAACACTCCAAAGTACAGAAGTTTGACCCCCTGCTCCTATTCTTGTCTGACAATCAAGCCATATGCACAGGATTGGGTGCTTTGTCTGACACGTTTCCAACCAGAAGGCGCTATACCTGTTGCTCAGCATTTTGCACTTGTTCATGAGCTCTTCTGTGGCTTTCCTGATCAGCCTCACAGCTTGTCCTACCTTGCGCTGACGAGGTATGAGGGGTGCTGACGACAAAGTAAAGCTGATACATGTCACTTGTTTGCCTGCTGATCCATATTCGCTTTCTGATGACGACCATTTTATGATGACGGCCTTGATGCATGGCTGCATACCTGTTCCTCAGCATCCACCAACTCTTTGCACTTGGCTATTAGCTCCTCTGTGGTTTTCCTAATCAGGCTCACTGCTTGTACCGCCTTACGCTGTCGAGGTATCAAGGGGGCTAAGGCTGGTACCTTCCACAGAGGTAATACGTCTGTGGCTCTGGACTCTGTCTCCTTCAATGCAGTGTAGACTGCCTGCAGAGCAGCAGGAACATATCTGACATTGTTGAAATGTTCTGTGGGTTTTCCTGATCAGGCTCACTGTCTACACTGCCTTTCGCTGTCGAGGTGTTAGGGGCGCTAAGGCTGGTTCCTTCCAAAGAGGTGATACATCCGTAGCTCTGGACTCCATCTTTCTCAATGCTGTGTGAACTGCCTGCAAAGCAGCAGCATGTCTTGCACTCTGGCAGCGCAACTGTAGCCTTGGCTTTTGTCTCTGTTGGTGCACTGTGTACTGCCTGCAAAGCAGCAGCAACACGTCTTGCACTCTTGCTGACATCTGGTAAGTAAAGTTCTGCCTCCTTGAATGTGTTTGCGAGCCACGAAGGAATGCTTCACACCTGGCACGCTGTTATCCTAGACTGTTAACAGCTGTTGATTGACAAATTGATAGCGTGCATACTGTGAGTCAAGCTGAGTGCAACACGCATAGACAGCACTGGATTTCTTGGCTCAATCCAGAACTTGTCATTTGGCCAACATGCAGGCAATGTGGCAAGCTGTGCATCTGTTGATGATCCAGTCTGCCATGAAAGCACAGCAGCTGCAAACTTGTGTCTACTGAAACTGCTGCAGAGCGTGCAAAGCACGCAAGGAATTCGTGCATTGCGCTCGCAGGTGGTCAGATAGGCAAAGCTGAGTGGGCCCTGAGGGGGCTGTCAATGTTGGTCACTGCAGAGCTTGCTGCAAAAACACAAGATGGCTCGAATATGCATGCAGGCAGAGCACAACCTGTCTGGAGGGCCAGTCCACTACGACATAGCAGCTGATTGCTTGATACTACAGAACCTGCTGCAAAGCATGCAAAGCATGGAAAGTCTGGATACCTTGTGCATGCAGGCAGGTTTGTGCATCTAGCTAAGGGGGGTGCCAGCGTTCAAAGAGTCGAAGGCACAGTTGAAAACGAACTTGCTGCAAAGCATGCAAAGCATGGATCAAACTGTGTAGGCAGGCGGGCAGATCTGTATAAGAGGGCTGTGAACACTAAGGGAGTTGAAAATTGTAGCTGAAGACAAATCCGCTGCAAAGCATGCAGAGGGCAATTCAAACTGAGCATCCAGGCATTTCATGTACCTGTGTGAGGGGGACGTGTACCACTGCACAGCAGCGGGTAGCTCACGTTCACAAATCCTGCTGCATAGCGTGCAAAGCACATAAGGCGTTGGTGGATTGTGCTTTCAGGCAGGCAAACAGGTAGGGAGAATTGCAGGTGGGGGCTGTCAGTGTTGCTGACTGCAGAGCTTGCTGCAAGGCCTGATGCAGATGTGCATGTATGTGTACTGTCAGTGTTCATACAGTTGAAGTCTTAATGGAAACGGACTTGCTGCAAAGCGTGCAAAGCATGGATTCAGGCATGCATGCAGGCAGGTGGGTGCACCTGTATGAGGGGGCTGTCTGTGTTGAGGGCGTTGAAGTCATAGTTGAAAACAGACTTGCCAATGACGTCCAGGGTGAGTTGACTGAAGCAAGCCTCCATGTCGATAGGTTCTCCTGCTTTTGCTGTTGACTGCAGCATTCAACACATAATCATGG
The DNA here is from genome assembly GCA_002118135.1 of Trebouxia sp. TZW2008. Classification (NCBI taxonomy): domain Eukaryota; kingdom Viridiplantae; phylum Chlorophyta; class Trebouxiophyceae; order Trebouxiales; family Trebouxiaceae; genus Trebouxia; species Trebouxia sp. TZW2008. The sequence goes on from BDIU01000121.1 coordinate 28,184, forward strand.
ACATCCATGTTGTTGTTCAAATCCCACAATCCACAATACGTAAACCAGAAGAGCAAACCCAATGATCCCTCAATGCAACTTTCCGGCTTGGTTTGTTCAAGTGAAGCCCAACTTCTCTAATTGAAGCTTCTCCGCCAGGTGCAGCGCCCAGCCCAGGGTGCAAATATTTTGTCAATCAACACGTTGTCAATCATGGTGTGCAGATACATGCAGTGCTTCTACCTGAAGCTTCCCAGCCACATGCAGTACCAAAGGAGCAGACACTGTGTCAAGTACTGAGTGTTCATACCCTTTGTCAAGTGTCAAGGATGTAAACACTTGAAGCACAAGCCGTTAGATTGGCTTTGTGAACATACCTTGAGCTTTTCTGCCAGGTGCAATGCTGATGGTGCAAACACTCTGTCAATCATGGTGTTGAGATAGGCCTTGTGCAATGCATGTGTTTCACCAACTGCCAAGGGTGCCCACATTTTGTCATTCACTGGGATCAAGCAGGCCCTGTGTTTGTACCTTGAGCTTTTCTGCCAGGTGCAAAGCTGATAGCTCAACCACTCTGTGAATCATGGTGTTCAGGTAAGTTGTGTGTCTTTACCTGAAGCTGTTTCTGCCAAATGTGATGCGAAGGGAGCACAAAGTGATCAAAAGCCAAGGGTGCACATATTTTGCCGATAGCTGTAAACTCGCAGACCCTGTATTTGTACCTTGAGCTTCTCTGCCAGGTGCAGTGCTGAGGGGGCAAATACTCTGTCGATCATGGTGTTGAGGTAGGCCTTATGCAGTGCTGGGTTGACAGCTCGCCTACGCACTCGCCACTGGTCACCTCCTGCCACAGCAAATCCATCACCAAACAAAAATTGAGACACCTGCAAGACACCTGGTGCCCATCATTTTCATCTTGCATCCAACATGGGTGCATGCATGTGTCACAAATTGCACAGCAGACTGATCGCCTCCTGCCACAGCGAAGCCATCTGCAAAGAAGAACTGAGACACCTGCAGGACATCTGCACTTGTGTTCCACCTTGCATTCACCATACATGCATGCATGTTTTAGGGATTCCAAGAAAAGCGTACAGCAAGATGAAGACAGATCCATTGCCAAACAAGAGTTGAGACACCTGCAAGACATTTGCATTCGCATTCCACCTTGAATTCACCATAAATGCATGCATGTGTCACAGATTGCGGAAGAAGCGCATTGAACTGAAGACAGAGCTAAGTTTGAACAAGAATCGAGAAACCTGCAAGACGCCTGCACTTGTGTTTCAACTTGCATGGCTGCATGTGTCAGGGACTTGACAAGATGTACGTTGCACCAGGCATGAATGCATGTGTTAGTAACTGCATGTCAAGTGCATAGAACACTGAGGACAGACAAGGGTGTGCAGCATCACACACGGCTTTGAAGCAAGTAGTTCTCTCACAGTCATGGATCCCTGAGACAAGGATATGCAGCAGTTTGTGTCAGGCATCCATGTGTCAGGGACTGCATAAGACGTATGTGGTCACATGCACACAGACAAAGGTCGGCAGCTTTTGGTTCAGCTCTGAGCATGCAAGCAGAAACCACATAGTCTGTGCAGTACTCACTTCTGCAACCAGGCCTTTGTCATAGATGGGGTTCTTAGGATTGTCACTGGCACGCAGCACGTGCTTGGCGGCTGCAGGGTCACTGATCACCAGGAAACTGCTGGCAGGCCCTGCACACCACCAGCACTTTACACAGGGATCATGCATTCCAATCGTGATATTTAGTTAAATTCTACTTTTGCATCGTTTTGCTGCATTCTACTTTAATTTGTTTGATTGTGTGTTCTTTTTCCAGCTGGGTTTTGCTAGCTGATTCCAAAAGAAACTTTGTGAGTGGTGCAGAAGTTGACACACTTGACTTCCAGTGCAAGTGTGTGTGGCATTAGGCAGCTGCAATGTCACTGAACACCAAGAAACTGCTGGCAGGCCCTGCAAACCAAAACCTTTGTAACTCATTCAAACAAGATCTACTTGCTGTATGTGCTTGCTTATGACTATGCATTTAATGTATGCTTGCAGTTCTGATTCTGCACTTTCATAGTCTCATTGCAGTGACCAGGGCGCTGCACTGCACATCACAATGCATATATGTACAAGCATTGCATAGATACAGCATCAGCGCATGACCATGTCACTGCACTTTGTTTGTTCTTGACAGTGTTTTCAGGTCCATTGGGTTTCAGGACAAGCTTTTATGAAAAGCAAACAGAAACACATCAAAACCAAACCCAGCACTGTTCCAGAGTCTGGTAAGATTGACTGCAGATAGTGAATGATGGAGTACTGAAGCAGATCACAGGCAGCAACGGCGGCCAGGTGCTTGTCAGTATCTGTCAATCAAGCCTGATGGGTCGTTGTCAGTTGCATGATTAGAGTCTACTGTTCTGCCAGCAAAGGAGCATGCGCATGTGCGAGCTGCCTGCGCAAGCAAGCTGCGTTTCATGACAACCACAGAAGGTGCTGGCTACCTGTAGGCAGCAGGTGGACCGGGCCTGACTACCATCATCACCATTGTCATTGCTGCAACTGTCATTTGCATTGATAGTCATGGTCATTGCAAGAGCGTGCTGGCTAATTGTTGCAAGGAGGTAGGCTGGGCCTAAGCACTATCATTGTCATCATTGTTACTGTTAGTTCTGTTTTGATTGGTGGTGCAAAGTTAGCAGAGAGTATTGCCTACCTGTAGGGAGGAGGTAGACAGGGCCTGACTCCTGCATCCATTTGAATAACGCTTTGAACAGAGCGCCACCCAGCAAATCCTTGATGTCATCAGGCTTTGCATCGGCTACAGGCGTATCCTGCAAAACATGCAAACAAGGCTCTGAGGACACAAACAGCATGTGCTACAGGCGTATCCTGCAAAACATGCAAGCAGTGATCTGAGAACGCTAACAGCGTGTGACGTGCTTTGCAAAACGCAAAGCAAGCTGATCAGGAGCACTTGCATTTCAAAAGTACCTTGTGAAGCCCCAAGTGGCGCTGAAGGCAAGCCACAAAAGGACACCATAGTATGTCTGCTTGCATGCTTTGACATCTGGCATGAGAGATGCATGTGACAGCATTCATCACAGAAACACAACAACATGAATTGAGCAGTGCCGTCCTCCAGCTTTCAGTCGCAATGATGATACTGCATGCAAGTTGTACGAGGGATAGCACTTACTGATTTGCCACCCCACAACCTGCCCAGCTGCGTCAGCCAGCCAGGGCTGGTAAAAGATTTGCCTGCTCCCGCGGCATCAATCAGCTTCTTCTTGACTGCATCAACTGATGTGTCTAGATCAACACTTTCCTACAACACAGGAAGGGTGAAGAAAGGGAGTAACAGCTGTGCACTTACTGAACAGCGACATGTAGCATCGATATGCATGGTCGGCAGTGCAACAGTTGAGCACAAACAGCACATGATTTTCCAGAGATGTGTACTCGACACGTCAACTATTGTGTCCATTGCGCAGCTTGCCCAGCTTACCTCCTGCTGCACTGCTTGAACGGAGACCTGCCTGCGCGGTCTTGACATGCGAGGGGCCGTTGAGGGCAACACCCTCGCGCGACATCCGGCGTTTGCCACCAGATGTCCAACAACTGCAGGTGTCGGGGCGCCTAAGCACCTGTTACTTGTGCTGGGAAGAGACATGCTTGCCGTCTAGGGCTGACGGACAAAGTCCAAGTCACCGCCGGCTGCGGCGCAACCGACGCACTTTGTCGCGATGCTTGATTACTCTGGCCGTGTCGAGCAGTGTCGCAAAACAGCTCTGAACGCAGTGCGCTTGCCTGCATGCTCGATCAGTAACTCGATAAGGCTTTGCTAGGATTGAGTCATGTTTGTAGCATGTGGATTTAGTCATGTCTAGAAGCTTTGCACCTTCCTGCGCTTTGCGAACGGGGAATGCGTTAGGTACCACAGCACCCTGTAAACATCAGAGCTGTAATCGTTTGACATTCGAGAAGCTCGTCCTATAGTGAGATTGCGTCTCGGGCATTTCTCTAGTTTTGAAAGCGTACGGTTGACGGATCAGTCGTATCAAAGCTAGAACTTGAAGTGCGAGCTAAAAATCCGCTTGTCGAGCGTGATGTGCTACAATCGCAAGCGTCGCGAGCTGTAGCGTGTCAGAATGCCCTGAGCGGATACCGTCAAACAGTCGGTCTTGAGCTGACATGCAGACATGGCTGCCCTTCTGTTCAAAGTCTTCACACTCAGTATCAGAACAGCCGCAAAGCCTTTGGCCGGCAGGTTCCAAGCCTGGGTGTTGGACCATCCCACCCTCAGACCAGCTGTTATCAACCTGGCGCAGGTGCCTCTTGCAAAGCAGAAACCGCACACAGGTGACTGCAGAATGTAGAAAGATGTGTATGAGCCTGCTGTTCAATTGCAGAAAATGCACAAGATAGAGGTTGGCATCAGCAGAGCTGCTGAAGGCAAAGTCGGCAAATTTTTCGTGGGCAACATGTCAGATGAAAGAGCCCTTGAGCTTGCAAGCAAAGTAGCCAGTGAAGGTTTTGTGTTTGGGGTAAGGCTTTTTTTGGAACATCCAACACACTGGTCTGCAGCCTTGATCGATTTTGGAAAGCCTGCTGCAAAGTGAATTGACAGATCTTGCTTGATGGTCATGACAAGGCCATTTTGAACATCATCATCTTCTTATGCGCATGATGGCATGATGAGTATACTTGCTGCATGTGCAGGTAGGTGTAGCAGTCATAGCTTGGGAATATGAGCGGCAGCGCAAGAAAGACCTTGATAAGAAAGCCAAAGAAGATGCTTTCCGCAAGCAAGTCGATGAAAAGTATATTGAAGAGCACAGGGTATGTCATTTGCAGGTTATCATTTGTCAGCTGGGTACTTGCCAAACATAACGTCGGCATGCATGCAATTCATGCTATGTGTGCTTCATGCTGTTGCAGCTTAAGCAAGCATGTGCATATGTTGCTGACTGGCCCCTTTGTCTTAGCTGTATTGTGCACCTGTATTAATGCTGCGGAGCTGCAGCCACTGCTGCTGTTCATGTCACAGATTGTGCTAGTACAAAACATTGTGTACTGCATGCTGCAGTGTCTTGAAGAAGTGAATGCTCAGCAGACAGCAATGCTCATGACAATGGTTGACCGAGTTGAGAAGTTGGAGCAAATCCTCCATACCATAGAGCAAGAGCGTGAAAGGCAAAGAAGGTCTTCGTGGGGCATCTTTAGCCTGCAGACTCGCTGAGCATCATATAATGTTGTGACCTGTATAGCATGCATGTCAACACCATGCGGCACGTGTGTATCATAAGGTCACACTGGGTCCCTGGAGTATGTGCTAGAATTCTGGCACACATGTGCACTGCTACTGACGCTCAAGGTCAACCGTTGTATGTACTGTGTCATGCTCGAATGTCCCCTTGCAGTTTGTGCACTCCTGTCAACGTGAGACATAACAAACTTTGAAAGCCTTCAGGATCTTGCAACGTATGGCGGCAAGCTCCACTGCCCAGCGATCGGATGTAAGAGCTTTGGTTCGGTCGCTGCGCCTCACAGTGGCACACGTCAAAGCAGCAGCTCTGGCAGCTAATGTAATTGCTGCAGCTGACCAAGCGGCTTCTGCAAGCGTTAAAATCAGGCGTTATGTGGTGATGATCAGTGATGCGCGATTGCTGTGGCGATGTCATGCAGGCCTCGGCGCGTCGAAACAGCAGCGAAGCGTCACCTTGAACCCTCAAAACCTCAGAGGCAGCACCCGAGCTTCGTCACTTCTCGCCATATATCCTAGTCACCTTGTCCTGATCTGTGACCATTGCTCTGGCGACTGGATGTTGCATACACTCACTGCTTGAACGACGGCCAATCTCCTTGATTGTCAGCTCAAATATGCGCATCTGGGCTGTGTCAGACGTACACACGGACTACCAAGAAAATATGGCGTGGTAAGGCTGGTGTCTGCATGCATCAGCTGTATCACCTGCTGAGGTCACCTCCAAGCTCAGATCAACACCTCGCAGGTGTGAGAGCATCCCGGACGAGTACCAGTCTGACTGCGTGTTGCTTGCTGGCGACCTTTCTGACAATCTGGACATCTTCAAGGCTACCTTGCTCTGTTTCACAAAGAAGTGGAAGGTGAATCAAGTGTAACGCTCTCTCAAATTCTGCTTTCACCTTGGCCACAGCACTTTACAAGGCAGCCCAATACACTTACGACTTTGTCCTATCACTTAGCGCCATGTGAGACCGTGTGTGAATGACAGACGTAAGCTTGCAAGCTGTCTTCAATCTTGTGACATTAGCGTGCTGCGATTGTATGCAGCATGTCTTCTTTATCCCTGGCAACCATGACCTGTGGACTAGAAGGGACGAAAGGGGCAAGCACAACAGCCTAGGCAAGTCTCTTGGCAAGTGTCATCACATGTCATGACAAACAGCTGATAGCTATCAAAAAGGCAGCCTTGCCCTTTTCAAGCCTGACCTGGAGTTCAAGTGCACGCACAGCGCTGAATTATCATATCTAAAGCCAGAAATATGTATGTGTGGTTCATGCTAGAACTGTCTGTCACATGAATGTGTGCAGACAATATTGGCAACCACAATACTGAACACCTCCACACCTCTATAATCCACAAGACAAGCCATACTGCCTTGAAGCCTTGTCAAAAGCCTGGCAACTAGTGCAAACCACTCTCATGCCAATACACACATAGCTCTACTGCAGTGCGTCCAAACTGCTGTTGTCATTTCATTCATTTTCATCATTCTAGACGTATGCTAGGCAGGCTCAGCAGGCCCAGCTAGGTACGTACTGGAGCAAGCAACTGTCTGCTGTTGTGTGCTGCAGAAAAGCTAATCCTGCTCCAGCAAGTCTGCACTGACCTGGGAGTGCATACCATCCCTCAGTGTTTGAAGGGCATATGGATTGTGCCACTGTACTCTTGGTACCATGCTAGCTTTGACCAAGAGCCAGACATTCCAGGAGCTATCCCAGCACACAAAGTAAGACAACCATGTTCTCTGCGGTGCTCAACCACCCTCAGCACTGTCCCGTGCTTGGTGCTGACTGAGCCAGTGTGTACTCTTGATAAGTTGTTGAGGACGAACAACACTTTCTGTTTGAGTGCCCGTATTGGAGTGTCATCAGAGATCGACAGTTTTCTTTGTTGCTTCAGCCTTTCATCAGCAGGACATCCACCTTTTCTGTGAGGCAAACACTGATCAGCTGCCTTTGGTTGCCAGACACGTTCACCTGTGCTTTCAAGCCAGGAAGTCCGATGAGTCACAACTGACTCTCCACCCCAGACTGTAAAGTCCATTGACAAGCCCTCACATTGTGGTCTGCAGCTGACGATGGATTTCCATGCCTGCACAGACATGTCTCTAGAAATGCGCTCTCACCGCATGAACCAGGAGCCTGCAGCTGATGTGTTTGTCATTTGAATACATGCAGTGGCAGATAAAGTCCCATTGCTTGCGTGCGGCAATACGGTCAATGCTGAACACGAGTTAACAACTGCAGCTGATGATGGATTTCCATGCCTGCACCTGGCCTGAGCCCCTGAATGGCACAGACACGTCCTTGGCAGCGTACTTTGACCAGATGAATCAGGAGCCTGTGGCTGACGTCATTGCAGCGCTTGATGCAGGCAGTGACTGCTTTGAGGCCAGGATGCCTGTCATCACATTCAGCCACTTCTTGCCTGTGCAGGTAATGCTGCTGTTTGATGTGCACATTACTTCACTGCAGTGCCATGTGAATGTGCTTTGTGGTGTGTGCACTGTTTGACCTGCAATGTTGCCAGGCTTGGGCTCTTGACTCCGTTGCAGTGCAATGTGAGTGTGCTTCATTGCATGTGTACATTTTAAGAGACCTGCAATGCTGCCAGATTTTGGCTCTTGATCCCATGCGTCTTCTGCAGCCTCAGGTGTCTCATACTGACTCCATCCACATGTGCACTTATTGTGGCAACTTGCATTTGTATCAGACCGTCAAACACAGCACTTGGCATGGCCTTGCAATGTTTGTGCTGATGTCCTGTTGATTGCTGATGCGTGAGAAGCAATTACGGGCTGATGTGAGGGCTGCTTGATGCCACTGAAGCTGTGTCATGTGTGCAAAACAGGACCTGTTGCCTGAAAAGAGGATGGTGTATCAGCCAAATCTGGCCAAGGCAGTGGGGAGTCAGTTACTGGCAAAGCGAATACAGCAGTTACGGCCTGTGGCACATGTTTTTGGCCATACCCACTTCAACTGGGACAGCACTATTGATGGCGTCAGATACATTCAAAGACCGCTGGCATACCCTAAGGAGCGAAGGTGCTGCACCCTTGCTGCTCCCACAAACAAAGAAAGACGAAACAATGTGCAGCAAAAATTCCCAAAACCTTCAAGCTTTCAGTGTGTTGTCATATGCGCCTGGGCTTGTCTCACTGCTGCACACAACCTTTGTTAATGCTGCTCATACTGCCAAAAGTAGGTAGCTGCAGTGTAGCACAAATTTCCTTTGCTGAGCTAGGGTGTGCTTGCTCTGTGGACAGGCTTGCAAGCGTTACAGTCCAATTTTTAACATCTCCTGCTGGTGTGCAGGAGACATGAGGCTGGACATGATTGGCGCCCTGCACTTGTTTTCGACACTGCATGCGGGCCGTCTGTACAGCGGCGGACATACTGGAGCAGCTACTATGCTGATCATCCCAGAAAAGCAAATATCGTGCAGGCTGCACCTTGGATCCTCTGAAGTCTGAATGGCTGAAGCGACTATAAGTTGAGCTCTTCATCACGCAAGCCTATGATCAGCGGCGAAGTCATATCGTTCAATGTAGATTCTGTTGTGACGTTCCAGTTACCTTCATTGTGTCTCTGGCTGCCATCATTATTGCCTGTGCCATCAGACCTTAGCATCATACTTGTTGCTCACTGACTGCAGCAACTGCTGTGCTGACGCTCAATGCAATGCAATGTAGATGAGTCGCACGCACTGCTTAATATCCTGACGAGGGTGAAAGGCAGCCTGGCTACCCTTCTATGACATTTACAACAGCGTCTTGACCTGATGTTTTTAGGCATTCGCAGCCATTGCGCAAGCTGAATGCCTGACCGTGCAATCATGTATCCCTCCGTCAAATTCAAAATGGAAGACAAAAAGGACCCAGCAAGGCAATGTAAATAGCACATCTGTCAAAGATCGTACACGATTCGTTCAAGCGGCATCATGTCAGTATGCACCATGCCATGATGGCATGGAATAGCCAACACCAGTCAAAATGTGATTGCAGTCTGATTGACATGGTTGTGCTGAAACTCCATGACCGCAAGCAGCCCCACATGCAATCCTGACAGGCTCTGCTTTTGTCAGTGTCACAGCGTCACATTTCAAAGGGCTCTGCCATATACAGCAAGGGGTCAGCATCATGGCCACTGCCCATCTGTGCCTGCTGCTGGCAGCGAATCAAACATGCTGCTGCCAGCAGCTTTGTGATCCCATCGTGCTTGCCACTGCGGATTTTGGTCCTGCCCCATCTCTCCGCTGCAGGTGGAGCCAATTTGGTTGTGTACTTTGCATGTCAAGAATGCTATATGCTAAAAGGTGCTCTGTGTGCAGCAAATACAAATCACAAACACGACCTAGACAGTACACTGGCATGTTTGTGCAACATCATCAACAACAAGACCAGAAGTCGAAGAAAACATGTGCAAGGTCAGATCTTACATGACTTGCCAAATGCAATCTTATGCTTTCTTTGATGTCATGATTGTGCTTGAAACAGCTCCTACCTGGTCTGAGATCAGTGAGAGGTGGGCTTGAAGTTTGAGATGTCTCTTGTATGTCTTCCCCAGCTTTACTTGGGTCAATGACTCGGAACTCTGACGCTGAAGTAGCGTGAAGGCTTGCTTTGATCTGCACAACGCAAAAGATGCTAGGCAAGTAGCTCAACAAGGGACAGACAGCTGCAATTATGAGAAGCCTTTCTGTGCAACCAGGTAACATGGCATGACAAGGCCAGGAAGTTTGTGAGACGAACCAACTGATCGTCAAACCGGACACTGCACAGCACTGCAGAGGATATTGACACTTGGAAAGAAATGGCTGATTTTGCTGGCAGGCACACAGATCTTGCTTGGATACCATAAACAATGACCTATGCTTGAGAGCCTTGATATGTCGGCTGCACCAACTTGACTGATGTTCAGCAAGTCAGTGACATGCTACAAGGTCATGCTTGTGCAAGCTGAATGCAGCAGTGCTTGCCACAGCATGAGCTTGCACCTTGATGGCATTCTTTGACACTTGCTCACTGTCTTGAACAGGCTGTCGATGCTTGCCTGTGGCTGAGTCACTGTTGTCTTCAGCCTGCAGTCAGAAGCAGAGGTTGAATAGCTGGTTCATGATGCAACACTGCAACAGAGTCAGCCCTGTTGGGTTGCGCACATGTAAGCACCAAACAAGACCTGAACAAAGTGCAGAGCGCCTTGAGGCAAAACAGTCAGCTCAAGTGCTTGCAAGGCATCTCACTGCATGTTGACTGATGCAGCACAATTTTGCATAACAGTACAGCGATGTGTGTTGAAGGAATTGAACAAAGCCTAAAACAAGTCAAGACAGTAGGATCAACTTATCACCTGGTCAGAAGGCAAAGACAGCTGATCGTTAGATGTCTGGTTAGGGTGGCTTGGGCTGATCTGCTTTTGACGTGCTGTGTCTGTAGTCTTGGTGTTGATGGCATTGATACCATTGTCATTCACTGCTGCTGTCTGAGTTTGATAGCTGGAGAAGGTCTCACGCTTCTCTGGCGCCATCTCCTGCTTTGTTGATGGCATCATGGATTGTGTCTGGTCTTTGGGCTGCTTGTGTGCAGCTTCCTCTTCTGTCAGACGCAAGGCGTCCTGCAGGACGAATGTTTGAGTTTCTTGCATGCAACTGCAATTTGAATGTGTTGCATATGGAAGCACTTGCCCTGATTGCACCTGCAGCACATAATTGAATCGATGTCATGACGGGGCAAGGAATACCTTCTGACCTGTGACAGTCGCAGAGCTGCAAAACTTGCATCACAACAGCTGATTGTAATGTACAGAGTCAGACTGTAGTGGACAATTGTAGAGTCAGCCAGGTTGTGAAGCAGGATATGAGCATGCCCTGTGTATGCAATCGCGCGAATGACAATAGAAAAGCATTGTGCAGAAACAAGTTACACTTGAACACCATGCTTGCGCTTGACATCTGATGCAAACACCCCCTGCGAGGTGAGAGTCAATGAGTTGAGGCAGAGAGCTCCTGGTGGCATAGCGCCGAGAAGTTGGTGGTGGTGGAAGTGACTTTGGCAGACCCACTTTGGGATGTGCTGTGCCATGGATGCAATAAGCAAGCCTTCAAATTGCTTGGAGAACAGGCCTTGACTGCTTCTACCGTTATACAGACTAGAGCTCAGGTCTTCAGTGCCGTTTGGCAGTCTATCATTGGAGTTGCTATGCCCTTGTGCAATATATTCAGTGTGTCAACCGACAAATGATGGTGGCATGACCATACGCATCGTGTCAAGTAAATGAGGTTGCAGACAATGTTGGTGGGTCAGGTGGCAGGTGGCAGATAGTGATGGTGGCTCAGGTGGCAGGTGATGGTGGTGGGTCAGGTAGCAGATAGTGGTGGTGGGTAAGGTGACAGACACCATGGTGGCTCAAGAAGAGGATAGTAGAGGCGAATCAAAAGGGGTAGCTAGGCAATTACCGTACCTGACACACAAGTGAACTGGGAAGCAGCAAGAACAAGACTTTCGCTTGAGTCAGCCAACAAGGCTTGTTGCGTGTGACATGTGATGACAATGGATGTGCAATAGCCTTGCAGCTGATTGGCTCATGGATTAAGAGTGGCAGCAAGTGGTGGAGGTCATGAGCCGCAACGAGAAGTGGCTTAGTGACACACAGTGACTGTTGACATACCTTTCAACAGCTGTTGCTGGGGCCTGCAGCAACAAGGAATTGAGTTGCAACCAAGCCAGCAACAGAAATGGGACAACACTTCCCTGACCTGTGGTGCTGGGATGGGCTTGGTGTGGGCACCATTGCCAGTCATCCTTGGTGAAGCTCCTGTGGACTTGGGCACACATGCATCAGTCTCTGTATCTTCCTTCTCTGCCTGGCTTGCCCTTTTGGACTGAGACGGTACTGGCTTTGACACCTGAACAGGCCATGTCAGCAGAGTATGGTCAAGATGCCAAGCCACATGAAGCTGGGCAGCCTTGATTTGCACCAGCCACTCACTGATTTGTAGTCAAGTTGCAGCAATGGTCTGTGAGGTATACAGATTGCATCAAGTTCCACAACATGCACAGCTGGCAAGGCATTACTGAGCCAAGAGCAAAGCTGGTATTCAGCACACGAGTTCTGCTTGCATAAACACATGCCTGGCACAATGATACAAAGCTTGTTGCTGCATGCTGACACATGAATATGCATGTAATGGAAAATCCTGGATGCACATCTTCTGAGCATGCATGGAAATGCATTACAGCAGTAGCAGCCAGTCTGAGGTATGATATCACAAGAATACTTGCCTGATCATTAGTGATTGATGCTTCAGCCTTGGGAACAGCAACTCTGTCTGTAGCCTTCTTCAAACTGATCTGCTCCAGAGTCTTGTGCATCAGCTGCGTCACAGCGAGTACAAACCCGATCTCCAATGAAGTGCCAGGCACCTGCTGAGAGAAGTCAAAGAGTTGACTGACTTCTGGTTTGAGATGCTCTGCTCTCTGCTAGCAATTCATGCCTGACATGGACAAGCTTGTATATGATCAAAGGCACACTCTGCAATTCCTTGTGCAAACAGCCATCATGTTGCGGACAGTTGTGCCATGCCAGCATAAGATGCTCAACGCTCATGCAAAACCAGCAAAGGTCACTGGGGTTGCGAGGTACGTCATGGTCACAAGACGCAATTTTTGCACCAAGCCAGGAACAGCATTGCATTGGCAGAACTTGTGTGACAACTGTATCAAACTTTAGACCTGTTACATGACAGATGTTGTTTGCAATCAAGCTTTCTCAAAGTCTGGTTTGCTGAGAGTAGTGCACACACGCAGTTTGCAAACATGAACATACAGTGTCATCAGACTTGATGTTAGCATTCAAAGAGCTCAACCAACCTTATGGGCTTTCCTAGGCCCTCTGCCAGTTGCGCCGTATCTTTTTGCAATGAAGTCTGCACTGAGAACACCACTGCTCTGATGACCCTGAGGGCCGCTCTTCAGGCCCCAAGGCAAAGGCTTCACCACAGCCTGAACAAGCAGTAAAGAAGCTGATCAAGACAAAGAGCTTCTATGACACCAGCCTTGTATTGACATTTAACTTGCTGGTGACTGCTCAAAATTTGTAAATTAAGCACACCAGTTGCAAATTTGCTGAATTGTACGCCAGTCATTGTTTCCAGCTTTTGATGCAACAAGACAAGCAAGTCAAAATTGCAGTGTACAGTAAAGTTGTGCTTTGAACGACAATCATTCAGTACAGCGCTGCATACCAATGGTGTTTACAAGAGCTCTTCACAAAAGGCTGCAAACAGGTGTTGCCATGCACGTTTCGAAACATATGGCAGCGTGGCATGAGAAGACACTGAGGCATTATTTAAAGGTTGCCTGTGGCTGCTTTGCTGTGTGCTTGCCATCCGTTGTTGCATCACTGCTGGGAACCTGGGATTGTTGTGCACGCTGGTGGATGCTTTCCTTCTTTGAACTCCTATCTACAAACTCAGCTGCATGGCTTGCAGGACCCACAGTCCTTGCCTCTGTGTTGCCCTGCATGAACAAAGTGACTTTAAATGCTCAGGTGTTTGCAACCTTTCTGCTTAAAACTACTGAGTTATTGTTGAGTTACCCCTATATGTTGGGAGTTTGTAGAGGCTTGTGTGGATGCTGGCTTCAAGCTCAGTGCAAATGGCTGCTTGATCAACTGCAGCATTGCAGCACACTGATCAATGGCTGATTTCTCTGGCTGCATAGCTGCAATTGCTGAGCAATAAATGCCGCTGCATGTTGTGGAAGGCAATGAACAGCAACACAATGAGCTTCTACGAAGATGAATTTGACATGAGTTGCAACACAACCCACAGACAGCGGGTTGAACTGGGATGGAGGTGTGGAGGGTGAGGGTGTAACGGTGGTGGTGATGAAGGCCATGAAGACAATGATGGTGGTGAACACAGTGACGATGACTGCATCCGCCCTTACGTCTATACAAGCCCAGACTGCATGTTGAGATTAGCTTGTCGCAGGTAGCAGAAGGGATGCAAACCTTGGGTGCGCTCCTTGGCAACATGGTGGTCTCAAGCATATAGCCAGGAGGCCTGAAAGTAGAAGCCTCTAACTCCTCATGGCCTCTGTGTACCTCAGCCAATCCTGTTGAGTCAAAGTCTAAGGCACATCCCTGCGGCAAGACAGGAAGTTCGTTAATCAAGCCCAGGGAATTGCAAAGATGCACTGCACATGCAACTACGTATCAGTGCAATTCTCGAAGAAATGCTCACAACTTGAAGTGCAGGAGGACATTATTCATCATTAGTTACATACGACTGGACCACATGTCACATACTTTCATGGTCATCAATAGTCAAGCGCGTTTTGGTACCAGATAAAGTTGAAAAGCCGATGATGAGACCACATATAAAGGCAATCATGCAGTCAATAGCAGCTGGACGACAGCATGCAGGATGAGGGTCTTGCCTGGGAATTGAGTGCCTCCTGCCTGTGAAAGGGGCCAGCACTGCCAACACTGCCAAATCTGTTTCCAAGTGGCTTCCTGCTGCGTTCTGAAAGCTTGTGGAGCAGACTCACTGATGAGCTGACTGGGACAGCTGCCTGCATGTATCATCAGCATGTGTCACGGGGGTGAGCCATTTGCCAAACATCAGGTATATCTCAATTAAGCCACTCAGCACATATTTGCAAGTGCAAGTGTACACTGCAACCAGCAGGTGTTACACCCTTGGCTTTGATATATGAAGAAACTTCATCCACAATTCTGTACTGTGAAAAGTAATTGCACTGTAGACAGACTCGTTGAACAGGCTACTAGATAAAACGCTTGTACGCATGTAGTCATGTATGTCTAGCATAGAGCGGCTGCTGTGCAGCCTGATGTGAGCGAAACAGATTTTGCTACATATAATCGCACAGCAATGCCTAGGCAGACAACGTATGCCAACCTGATGAGTTGACTTAATGTAGTCTGCAAGGGGAAATGACAGTGCAGTTGCGCATGCTGCTCATTGCAGGCTTGAACATGCCCTTGTGTGCAGTCTGGCAGCAGCCAGCAAACATTGCTTCATTTTTGCAAATTGTACCTTGTGAACCACTGATTTGGAATTGGCAGACGTCTCAGCAGCATCGGGCTTGAGCCCAGCAACAGTGGCGTTGCCATTGCTGCCAAGCACATCCTCTGCTTCCTGTGCACCTTGACTCACATTGGCTGACAGCTCTGCAGGCACCTGAGCAGACAAAATTTATTGTTGCTCAAAGACAAGCAAGCCACTGTTACTCTGCCTTGCAATGCACCCATGCATGAGGCCTGCAGAGCTGTACAGCAAGGTCACAAGAGTGTCAAAGTGTCACCAAACAATTTGCAATCACATATTCCTGACCACTCTTGCATCGCACATTATTTTTCAAAGTATGCAACACAATTTTGAGTAAGTGTGTACAGCATTGCCATACATGACGTCTTTGCTGTGGCGAGTGTGCAGAGGTGTTGACGTAGAGCCAAAAGGAAGCGACTCAGCAGCAGACATCATTTTCCATGCAGAGTCCTTGCCTGAGGTCTGACTGTGCCCTCTTTGTCAGCTTCCCCATGACTCATAATAAAGGAGCTACTGCCTGAAGAGCGACTTGAATCTCTCTCCTGTTTGATCCTTTCCATCAAGCGTGCCGAGCTGCTCCCAGGCAAGAAAGCCATCAAGACAGCCCGGTCCTGCTCAGACATAAATAGTGCTGCAGTTATTTTGTCTTTGGTGGCTATGCAGCATCAAGAGAGACTGAGTCACGTCAAACTCGAGTTCAATAATCAGGCAGCAAGCATTATTGGTGTACTCTGTGCATCATGACTGTCATGATCTGCAAAGTTGCATCAATTTGATTCAAGACTGTATAAAACAACATCAACTGTAAATCACTGTTTTGTCAGTTACAGCTAAGATGTCCTGAAATCTGTAGAATGTCTTGACATAAGAATGTATTGAGAACAAAGTTGCTCCCACAGGCATGACATACCTTGGATGCCTGCGTGACAGGGAGTCTATGAGCTGTAATGCAGTCTGCGCACTGCTTGTCTTCTAGCTTGCAAAACGGCAGGCCCTGAAGCATGTTGTAAGCAATGAAAAGTTTGAGACTACTGAAGGCTGAGCATCTACAATGTAAGGCGAGTCAGCACGTGTTGCTGAACATGCAGATGAACAGCAAATGCATGACGTCCAGACTGAGTTGTCATACACCAGAGGGCAATGCCTGTGCTATATAGTGGTGGCTGCATGGTGGCCATGAGGGACTCGCCTGGTCGACGTGGCGAGCAAGAGCAGCTGCCATCTGTTTAGTGTTGAGATTTGGCCTGTCCTGCAACTCCTGGCTCATTTCACCATACAGCTTCTTTAGCACTCGCCACGGGAAGAACTCATAGAATCTACTGAGGCTGCTTGTGCCAGGCTTCTGTGCTAAAGCTATACAGTCAGCTGCATCAGGCGACATAACTCTGCTCTGGATACTGCTGAGCAAGTCAGTCTGCGGGAGGTCTAGCAGGTCGAGGTGAGTGGCAGCATACGACAAGTCTGCCGGCCCCACCAAAACCAGGCCTTGAAGGAACGCTGCTTGTCGCTTGTCCTGCAGCCATACAGTCGGTGACCGCTTTGCGTACACAGATCAGGCTCGATCCTGCTTGCGCGACACTAAGAATACTTCACGTGATTTTCAAACAACACAGGCGACCATCTGTCAGGACTTACCTGTCTTTGAAACGCGCGATCAGCAGAGGAACTCGCTACACTGGCCATGGTGATCCGCTCACGGAATTTCTGTGACGTCAGATGAACATGAAAACTCTATTCAGGACTCAAGGCATGGCTCATGAGCGCCTCCTTATATGCACAGCAGAGATGTTTTTGCCGTCAGCGACTCCTGCACGCATTTCAAAAAAAATGAGACTACTGTGCACAGCATAGGGCGAAGCTGAGAGCCCTAGGGCTGATGAAAGCAAGTCGAAGGGATCCTCACTACAAAGCTAGCTACAATCTGTTTTATACAATGTCTGGGGCCGTGTTTTTCCTTCAACGCAGTTTACCTTGTTTTCAAAGGGGCATTCAAATGAACATTGAATTGAGAAAGTTGTTGGGGATTTCACCCCAACACATCCGATCAGACTTGTTGGCTCGCTAAAGGATGTAAAACGTCTCTCTCTCTCTCTCTCCTGCGATCAGACTTGTTGGCTGGTCAAAGCGTGTAATCTCTCTCTCTTGCTAGCGTGGACACATTGCTGTCTTGGTTGCTGTTGCACCATTTGTTAAACAAAGACCGCAATACTTCACATCGCATTCATTGCGCAATGAATCACCGTGAATCAGCTGTACTGTGACTCCCAAATTCGGATTCAGCTATGACTGCACATGCATGAGGGTCAAGGTGGCTTTCAGACGTCTGCGGGATAGCATAGCCGTCCAGCTCTTCCCAGCAAAGTGCAGATTTGCCAGTTCAGCTGAGCACTCATCTGCAAATGCAAGCCACCACTTTCATTGGGCGTTTACAACCAGTTGCATCATTCTGTGGTTGCTGTGACTGTGTCTTGCTGACAAATAAACTTGACAGGACATTGGTTTGTACTCAAGGGGGGGGGGCTCCTGGCCTCTTCCATGACAACTTGTGCACAGGGTGCTTTCTCAGCGTCTTTCTTTAGTGTCGCGCTCAGCACTATTGCGGTACCCAACCACACAAAGCTTGCTGCAGGAACTCCCCTGTGCAGCGCATGGCTGAGAATCTGTCAGGTGTGGGCTTGTCAAGTGCTCCACAGACTGCCCACAAATTGGCATTTCCTCCAGCAACAGCAGTTGCAAGGCTTTGAGACAAGTCGTGATCAGTGCTCAGTATAGCCTTGAAGCGGCACACAAACTGATCTAGCACGAGAAGAGCCTCTCTGCAGACAATCGAGTGTACTGACGCAAACCACGCATTGGTGCGTGGCTGTGTGCTGTCGTCGCAGACAGCGATAAGCAGCAAGCTTCGCTGCTGGTCAGCAGTCACATGTTGCTCGGGTCCTTGTTGTCGCTATTGACAATGTGCAAAAGCTCAGGCCGGAACAGAACGTGTGATATACGTGTGACTTCTTGCAGCATCGAGTGATGCAGTTAGCCGCGAGCTGGTCGCTATACCCTGGAGAGGGCTTTGTGCCCATCCCATACCTTGACCCAAATGTGCATGCGGGCAAGCATACATATAGGTACTCTGATTTGCCAAATGCATTAACAAACTGCCCATCTGTGATGAATGCACAAAGTTCCCTTCCAACTTTTCTCTTGCAGGTGACTCTCGACGGAATTCATGCAGCCATCGTTTCGAGCAGCCGTTTTTCTCAAAACTGTTACTGCAGGAACGAATGGTTGCATGTAGGTCAGATGCCTCCGAGCCTCCCCCAAAAATCATCAGCTAATATGATTCTTTTTGGGGGGGGACAATCAACTCAAAGCACGATGCAAGCAAACAACTACCCTGCATGGCCAATATTGCAGGCTATTGGCAACCAATAAAAGTCTTGGCAACTGCCAATTGTTAATTTAAAGGACATAATATGATGACAGGGCAGTGAACAGTAAATTACCCATGTCACCACAATTGCTATGGCTTCAGTCAAATCTGAATTTGGAACCACCTGATCATCGGAAGTTGCAACCGACTGCAGTCAGTCTTGCGCAAAGCAAAATCTATTGATGCACACTGGGTCCACGAAGTAGTTGTCAGAATTCTGGCACTCATGTGCGTGACTATCTACGTGCAGATTGCAATCGTTAAAGCACTGTGTCATGCTTGAGTGTGCAACTACCGAGTATCTACAGTTGAGGTTGACAGTAGACGTCGATCCTAAGCCTATTTGAGGCGCTCTTATCAACATGCAATACAAGCAAGCCTTCAGGATCACGCAATGTGTGGCCGCAAGCTCCATTGGTCATGCCCAGCGATCGGATACAAAAGCTTTGCCTCGGTCGTTGCGTCTGACAGTGGCACAAGTCAAAGCAGTAGCTCTGTGCAGCACTAGCTGTGCATCTGTCATGTCCATGCTCTACGAACTCGGAGACCTGCAGGCATGTGCATGTGCATGGGCTTGCACAGCACATGCCATGTGACGCTACCAGTACTTTTATTCTAGGTAGTGCAACGTGTGCGGCACACTGTCTGCTGATGTGCAATGCAGAGGACTGGCAATCATTCTGGTGTGCATGAAGAAGTTCTGTGTCATAAGAAGCGCCCAGTATCACGCTGCAACCTAGGGCCTGCAGTCAAGGATCCTTCTTGACTCCGCTCAAGCAGCTCCTCGATGTGCTCAGCAGTACGCCCCTGCACAGCAGCATCGCTTTGTGCTAAACCATCACAACATCATACAACTGCCTAATAGAAACCATTTTGTGCACAATCTGCAGGTATTGTAACATGAGTGCATCCTGTGTGCCCCTGACTTCTGCCAAGATAGCTTGTGAGAGACTGTCTCAAGAACGCCTTGAGAACTGTTAAAATGTCTTGGAGATCAAAGTGCTGCACCGTGTACGATACAAAATCACATGTGACTGTATCACAAACTTCAAAGCAGCGGCATGCTTGGTCAATCAAAAGCTCAAGTCTCTGCTATGTATGCAGGCCATCAGCAGTTGGACATGCATTTGTACAGAGCACCCCGTCAAAGGGGCATTTCCCATGAAAGCTGAACAGAGGTTTTGTGTTTGCAAGCTCACCTGTTGCCGAAGCAGCATCACAGCCATCAGAACTTGCTTCTCATGATCAGACAGGTTACTGTGATGACCAAGTTGTGCTAAACGCGCTCTGCGAGCCTCGTAGAAGACCAATGCTGCCGCCACCGACACATTGAAGGAAGAGACAAAGCCCGACATGGGTATGTAGGCTGTAGAGTCTGCTAGCTGTAACGCTTCTGCTGATACCCCTGCAAAGAAGAAGATAAAGATGAAGGAGAATTCTACATGCTTTGACCAGCCAACATGGCTGTTAGCATGTGCCACACAGTGGCAATGACTACAATACAGAGTGACTACTGTCCTCTTACCATGCATGACCATATGCAGGGATAACAACAGCAACATTTGCAATGCAAGTACTCTTGCCCTAGCATATATCACCCAACATTTGTTACTGTAATGTGGGGAATGTCTTTCACATAAAGCTGAAAGGTGTCAACTTTGACTCAGAAGCTCACACATGTTCTGTCTGCTGGCAAGTCAAACTCCAGGTCACACACACATAGCACCTGTGCTGGAATGTATCCTGCGTCACTCTAAAATTGTCAGTGTACCGTCGTGTTGTTGTCAACATCAGTGTGACTGCTGAACGCTTTCACTGTCAGTATGACCACCATGAATACTGTGTCTTTGTTCACAGCTCACCTTCCATTTCATTGCCTAGGAGGATGGCAGTAGGTCTTGCACTATCATTACGACCATCATGATTACTGTATCTTTGTTTATAGCTCACCTTCCCTTTCATTGCCTAGGAGGATGGCAGTAGGCTGAGTCCAATCCACATCATGTATGCTGACAGCCTCTGAGTCAAAATGGGTAGCAACCACATGATAGCCAGCTGCCTTGGCATTTGTAATGCAGGCAGTAGCGCTGTCCCATAACCTGATGTCCATCCATTTCTCGGCGCCTGCGCTGTTGCGCTGCTTGCGTGCTCTGTACCTCTGACTTTCTGCGTTGATGCAGTGGACTGCTCCCAGTCCCAGAGCTGCAATCAGAAGAGCGCTTTATCAGAATCGTGCACGACACAGCAAATGTGCACTTGTGTTGATATATACACAAATGGATTGTCAGACACTCAGATGCCTATGACAGAATATGGTGGGTTGCAAATTGGCATCATGTTTCTTTTTCAAGACTGCCATGCAGCAAATGACATGAGCAACACCCAAGCTCATGCATCTTGCTTTCAGTCTGGACAGTGCTGATGATGCTTACCGTCTGCTGATCTGCAGACTGCGCCCAAGTTGCCCATGTCATGCAGGCCTGAAGGCAATCATCACAGTGTGAAGCCAAGAGGCCAACAAAGACTCCATTTGTTTGATGCCATGAATCCAATGCTGCTGACCTTCAACAATTGGCAATACGCTGAAGCATCTGCCCTCCACAACCTGCGTAACAGAGCCATAGCATGGTGAGGTGCTTGCAATGCTGGGCTATCTGTCGAGAACGCCCGAGCCACTAAAACTTTTGCCAAGCTTTGCAATAGGCTAGACTACTGCATTCATACCTTTGTCAACATGTCAAGCCTCTTTCCCGTGGCCAGAGGGCCTAGGCCGGCGATCATCTCAGCACCAGTACGTACTTCACCGCTAGGAAGCCGAAACCTATCAAGGAATGGGAATTTGGTGCTGCTTGCATGCAGGGCGTCATTTGTCTGCCTTGCAGCCCTAATGGGCGCCGCGCAAAGAGTTTTGCTTGCAGGAAAGGTAACAAGCCTCCGTTTACAAAATTGTGGCTTTGCAAGGACAGTCAGCGGTGTCGCTGTGAACGATTTCGGACGTGCGTAGTTCGCGGTGGAGATAGAGGGCCAGGGCATGCACTCCAGACAGACTAGATGCCGCGCTTGAGTCGCTCAGTAGCCAGAGCAGATTAAGCGCACCGCCGAACTCGAGTGCTCGCTATTTTAGTAAGCAAGTTTAGTCAGCATGTCGTGCACGGGAGAGACCAATTGGCGTTACGGGCGTTATATCACTGCCGCAGCGCCAGTGCGCATGTTGCCGCTAGAGCGTCGCAGGACCCTCTGCAGACGCTGTGACTATGCCGGGTACTACCGGTGCCGACAGTACGGTCGCTATGTTGAGTGATGCAGGGGACAGTGCCGACGCGCTTTCTATGGCGATCCAGCAAGCAGCGTACCTCGACGACCAACCGGGCGACGCGAGACAAAAACTGAGAGGTGCGAAGGCTAGCGGTTCTGTCCGCGACTAGCTGCATGCATCATTCGCAAATCACATGACAGAGCTTTCTCAGCGCACCATGACACTGCAGCTGCCCGGACTAAGCTCCGCAAGTTGATCAAAGAGCAGGCTGCCAAGGAAGCTGCTGAAGCTTCAAAGTCGTTGGCTGAGCGATCTCCTCATGCAAAGCAGGTGAGCATACAAGGCTTGCAAGCTACCTGTCCTGTCGTGTTATGTGCCTGATCGCTGAGTGACACAAAGCTGCTGGAACAGTCCCGGAGTCCAGGGTTGATATGCACAGAAGCGTTGCCAGTGATCAGAACTTTCACATTACAAAACAGTCTGCTTGCAGCTTGCTTGATCTGTGGCAGTAGACAGTGATCTGATCACTCCATGCTGCCATGCATTAACCAGCCTACCTGGCTGTTGGCACAAAAAACTGCAAGACCACCGCCGATGCATTTACAGTTGTTCTGCATTATTCAAGCAAGTGTCATGGAGCAGATTCACTTCAGAGCTGGGAAAAGGTACTGCCCGCAGCCGCAACGGTCAACTCATAGTGTTGACTGCAACTACTTTTGTGTAAACCTAAGTTGATGTTTCACTCTGGAGACTTGATTACTGACGTGTCATGTGAATGCCAACATCTATCACAGTCCTCTCACAAGCAAAACTTCTTGTGCTGCATGCTGCATCTGAGCAGTTGCCGGTGCTTGCCTTGCAGTCGTATGATGCTGCTGAGGGTCCTGCACTTGCACAAAAATATGAGAAGCTAAACTGGCGGATCATCTCCAAGCCAGGCGGTGCTACAGTCAAGCCAGATGACTTCTACACACTGTATGGGTAAGCACACAATCCTGCAGGCTTTGCATGCTGCCCACTGTTGGTAAAGTGCCTCTGATTTTGTCAAGACATGGGACAACATGGGTTAGCATGAGCGCTTCACATATGCATGTGACACCAATGCTGCCTCGCATATTAGGTCTTGCCAGATAGTAGCGTGTGTCAATTTCCAACTTGATAAATTTGTACAACTTGTTTGTGAGGGTCCGCAGCATTGAAAGAGCTGCTGCTTGCTCAGGTCAAATTAGTTGCTTCATGCTAGACAAGCAGTGTCAGCTGATGCAGAGCCCGATGAATTACTGAACGGCCCACAAAGCAAATTTGAGAGAGTATGTGAGCACAGATCGCAACTGGACACACACCTGCAGTTGGTGGACTTCATAAACGCTTTTTACATGCCATGCTTTGTTGCTGATGATATGATTTCTATTCACAAACTCAATCAACACCTGTGTGCTTGGTGGCGTTTGCAGCTATCACATGCAAGCTACCAAGGGCAACAATGCAGAAGAAAGACCTATGTGGGCAGAGAAGGGAGGCCTTGACTTTGAAGGGCGTGCCAAGTGGGATGCCTGGACTGCTGTCAAAGGCACTCCCAGTGACAAAGCCATGCTGGCATTTGTCAAGGTCAGCATTCCTTTTAGTTGCCAGTTGCATAACATAAAGTAGCTGAGTCGCATGCACGTACAGACTGTGCTACCTACAACGTCAGCGGTTCACAGATAAGTCCTCATATGTCACTGTCTTCAGACCCTTCTCACCAGTGTCTGAATCTGCAGCTTGTTGGCACAAAGTGTCTGATGCTTTGTCAACTGCAAGATGAAAGAAAGCTGACTGTCTGTCTTGGCTATGTAGGCATACTATGAGTTCCCAACAAAGGCCTTGTACTCGGACACACGCTGATGTATGAAGTGCGCAATGATTGGCTTGTAACACGGACAGGCAAACAACTTGCAAGATCATGACTGAAATGGCATGGCAGTGCAGAGCATTCAAGTGGCGTTGTAAACAGTGATCATGCATCACTTTGTATGGTTGACTTTGAAGCATTCTATCCTCGCGTTGTAAGCTATCTTCAAATACAGATTTGAAAAAATTCGATGCAGTGCTGGAACGTAGCTCTGAGTATTTGTGCTAATTGTCAGCAGTCGTCAAGTTGCATCGTGTGCATTACACGGATTGCCCATTTCTTTGGACGCTGAGCAAACTGGCATTTGTACCATATACATTACTCAAGTTGCACATCTATACGCATTCTGAGGGAACTGGCACAATGCTGCAGTGCACAGGGGCATGCTGTATCTGTCTAGTGAGCATATGGAGTTTGCTTTCTACAGCATGTAATTGCTGCTGACTGCTATCTTCTATAGAAATAGCTAGCAGATGAACGCTTGTAAGCACAACGCAGACACTGCATACTCATTGTGTGACAGACACGCAAGATGACCAACATTATCACTGATGTTCAGTATTGTTGTTTTGTCTTCTGGTCCTCTAGTCAGCTCACTGAATGCTGTTACGCCTGGTTGCCCTGCTGCTGACATTGCCTTCTGATGTGCGCTTACCCTGCAATGCATTCATCCATTCAACTTGGCAATACGCATGCTAGACAAGTTCAGCAGGCCAAGCTAGGTACATGCTGGAGCAATCAGATGTCTACCAGTTCAGTCCTGTGCTAACCTAACCATTTGGACTGAATCTGGAAGGCGGCAAGATCTCCGTACAATCGCAAGACAGTTTGGTCTTATTGACACTTCAGCTTATCAACACAACACTATATGACTATGCAGAAACAGCAGGACATTGCAGGCTATGCAAATAGTTTTTGACCATAGTGACATGAGGTGAGCACTGTAGAAGCACACGTTCGCTTGCATTATACACACCACAGCCAGAATGTTGCCTCAGTTAAAGCAAAGCCGATCAGAAGCATAAGCTGTGGTGGTGCCTTTTGCCCAAAGCAGTAGCAGATGTGGGTTGAGCATTTGAAAAGCTTACACTACCTTGCAGCGTATATGCATTTCAGCCAGAGCATTGCCTTAAACCTGGCAATGCTAATGAGCAGCACAAGGTGTGGTTTCAATTAAATTCAGAACATTTCCGCCTTGCAAGGCAAGCTTGTGAGCAGATTATACCTTTCTGCTGTAGGCAGCCGCCCCTCTTGGCGTGAGGTGAGCACCACAGAAGCACACGTTGGCTTGAGGCACGAACAGTCCTTCTTCATTGGCGTGCTTGCCATGCTGGCGCTGTTGAGCCCACTTGTCTCGGCATGCTTTGCAGGCGCCCACCTTGCACTTGCCACACTCTGACTGCAGTGTGCTCCTCAAGTTCCAGCAGCCATTGCAGGTGCCCTTGAACAGCACCTGCAACAAATGCAACAATCCAGGATGAGGTGGTTTGACAAAAGTCCACCACAAACTGGGCATATGAAAGTGATGTGATTTGGCATCAATTGGAAACACAAACAATCTTTGGACAGCGTGCTTCTCACTTTTCAGCAGCCATTGCAGGTTCCACAGCACCTGCAAAAAGCAACATAACATGAAACTGAAGAAAGTTTGGCATAGATTTGGGATCACAGCAACTGAACAGCAGCGTGCTCCTCACTTTCCAGCACCCATTGCAGGTATCTGCTAACAGCACCTGCAGTCAGTCAGTGATTTTGCGCACATCAGAAGCAATCTTAGAAGGGATGTGACATGTGTGCAGCATGCTCCAGATGTGGAATTGGCTGCATTTCGGCAGCCACTGTACGTGCTGAGCGGCACATCCAGTAGCAAGTGGGTCGGCCATGTTTCAGCAGCAGCAGCAGCATCAGCAGCAGGAGCAGGATGGAAGCAATCTGTGTGCAGCATGCGCTGTGCGATCTAAGTCATTTTCCAATTCCTTTGCTAACAGACACAAAACATCACAAATTGAGTGAAGGTGTAAAGGTATGGCCTGTGGCAACCTGTTGGGATCATGTCACAGGCCTATATATGACTGTGAGATTGAAGCTCTTACTGTAGTTGATTTTTCCTGCACCGCAATTATCCACAATCATGATCTCTTCAATTTGGACTGATTACATGTAGAAACAAGCATCTGACAGGGTGGGTCACCTGGTGGGTAGGGGTAGGGGTAGGGGTAGGCGCACGTGACAGGGCATGACGCGCAGCAGCCGGTATGAATCAGAGCACAAGCCTTCATGGATCTGTGAGAGCATGCATGTGACAGGGTGGGTCACCTGGTGGGTAGGGCTAGGGGCAGCTGACAGGTGGGCCTGTGGAACATCTTCGCCCTTCAGCACCTTCACCCTCAACGCCTGTGGCTTAGGCCTGCCAGAACCTGTGCCATCATCAACAATGTCAGCAGATTGGCTGTCAACAGCAGCGGCTTGAGCCACTAATCACATGCCTCAAAAGATTATACGTGCAGCAAGGCTAGCAGTGCACTGACTCATCAGGGTCTTTGTGCGGTAGCTGCGCTTTGCATGAGGACAACTCAAGAAAGAGGACAGACAGCAATATGCCAGAAGGTGCACAGCCGATTCAAAATGTTTACTGGGGTCTTTGTTAGTTGGTTTTGCTCCTTACATGGAAGTAGCCAAAACAGCAAAAGGCAGCGTACCGTAGAAGCAAGCAAGGCATGAGGCATGAGCAAAACGACACTGCTTTCACAGGCATGGTTGAAATACAGCTGTCAGGGGTAGTCACCAGGGTCTTTGTGGGGAAGATGGTCAGACAGGGATGACATTTGCCAGTCCCAGTGGCAGGCTTTCAGCACCCATGCGCGCTTTCTGGACTGCAGGAACTCTTTCGCGTTCTGATTCCAGTACTCATGCTTGATCTGGTCCTGACGCCAGATGCGCCTGCTGCTCTTGCTTAGCCACTCTTCAGGTCGCTGTGGAAATGCTGCAAACACAGCAACAAGACTGTTGTGGGACTCCTGACAATTCTGCTGAAAGCGCTGCAGGCATAGCAGCAATGCTTTCCTGGCGCAAGTGCAGGCAAAGCAACAACACTGTTCTGAAGAAGCTGCAGGCAATAGCATTGCTGGGCAGTTGCTTGAGGCATAGGTCCTGCTCTACAACTGCTGCAGAAACACATGCTGCACTTGCTCAGCCACTCCTCAGGCCGCTGTGGGAATGCTACAAGCAACAACACTGTTCTGCAAATGCTGCAGGCATTGTTGCTGCTGGTTGAGAGGTTGCTGGTGTTGAGCAGTGGCTTGTCACAAAGATTCTGGTTTTAGCCTTTGCTTTGAAAACCAATTTGCAGGCAGGTCAAGGGGTCAGCGCCAGCGCAGGGCTGACCTGATGCACAAGTCTGCTTGGTCTTGATGCAGCTGCCATACAATGCAAATTTGCAACAGTCAGCTTGACACTGTTCCAGCTGCAAGAAAGTGTGGCAGAAGCTGTGGCCTCAGCATCAAGATTTGCAGGCTAATGAACTTGCAATGACAATGGACTGAACAATCAGGGTCCATGACCTGCCTCATGTACTGCAATCCGTGCGATGAGACACAGGCGACTCATGCCAAAAAGGTGACTCACCAGGCCAGGACAGCAAGTACTTGCTGGTCTTCTGCTTCAGCACATTTGCCTGATACCAGATCTTCTTGTCAGGATCCACACACACCATCAGACTGCTCCTGCCATCCCAAAGGAAAGGCTCAGGGCAGTTTGAGTCCCAGGCCCGTTCATGATCCTGCCCTGGGGCATCTGCAGCATCCTGCCCTGGTGCATTTGCAGCATCCTGCCCTGGGGCACTTGTAGCATCCCGCCCTGAGGCATTGGCAGTGTCCTGCTCTGGGGCATCATCAGCATTCTGCCCTGGGGCATTGGCAGCATTCTGACCTGCTGATGCTGAGTGTAAGGAGTCTTGCCCACCCAGTGGCTCATCTCCTGAGATTTCAATGACTGATGGCGAACGAGGCTTGACAGGACTCGGAACAGCATCATCACCTGCAAAATTTGCAAAGTGCTTCAGGGCTGTGACACAGTTGACGATAGATAGCTGTTTGGGTATGCATTTTGGCAGCTTGACCATACATCAGTATGACAATGAGCAATGCATACTGCCTGTTGGAGAGCGCACTTCCTTTGGACAGAATGACATGTCAGTTCAGCAGAGCATTGCATGTTGTGTTCTAGAGAGTGCACATTGAGCGATGGATCTGAACCTCTTGCAGAGCAGCACAATCTTGACATTTGAAAGCACAAAGAGAAGAGACAGGAGTATCCGCCATGATGTCATGAGCATGATATGCGTCCAGTTTGTCTGAAGTGCGATCGTGCTGGCTTGCAGGCGTATACCAATGATGAATCAGCAGAACTGAGAGCTGCTCTGACTTCTCAAAACAGGCAAGCGCAATCTTGATCAGCGATGTCCGCACTGCTTGCATGCATCAACATGAACACACACTCACAACACCAAAGCTTGATCTGCACCAAGCAAATTGATATTGTTGGAGTCACCTCTCATGGCTTCACCAATAGTCTGCCAGTCCTGGAACAATGCTGTTTGGCAAACAGATACCCTGTTGCCCCTATCGCCCTTCTCTTCCTGATCACGCTCTGGCCTTTCAGCAACTGGCTGCTGTGTTTGCATACCCTGCTGCTGTGCCTGTGTTGCATGATGCCTTGACTCTGGCTGCTGTGACTCTCGCTGCTGTGTTTGCAAGCTCTGCTGCTGTGCCTGCAAGCCCTGCCGCTGCTGTGTTTCAATGCTTTGCTGCTGTGCTTGCTGTGCACGCGTGCCCTGCTGCTGCTGTGCCTGTGCTGCAGCTGAAACCAGTCCTGCAGGCTCTGATGCCCTCCTGGCCCTGTGACCAAACTTTTGGGTCACTCAAACAGTCACACAGGCAAGTGTTCTGTTGTCAGATGCTCATATACTCCATGCAGAAGCTCGTGTAATCATTACACATTGTGCACATGCTAAGCAAGCATGCTCTAGCAGGATAGCAGGTTGGCAACGTCAGCTGATGCACTTGTACCCAGCAGTGGGTCTTTGAGTGATTGACAGCATTCAGCTGTGAGATTGCTTGCACAAAAATTGCCTTACAGGCATGCAGCACAATTTATTATGTTGCTGACCTGATTCTCTGCTCCACAACAGCCTGTCTGTCCGGTAAGCTGCCCAGATCTGCCAAGCCAGGCGCTGCTGCCAGTTCTGCCATCGGCAGATTTGGCTGCTTGAGGGCATGCATCAACCGCTGACCTTCAACGCCTAAAACAGTCAAGTCATCACTGTCACAAATGCAGTCTATCCCGGCGTGGGCAGTCATTACGCCTTGGGGTTGTGCTTGCTCAAACTGCAGCAAAACGCGCATCCTACACACAAGGCATGCCTGGTGTGCTGAGGTGTGTCATGCCAGACACTGCTGCCAAGTTCTGCCATTGGCAGATGCAGCTGCTTCAGGGCATGCATCAACCGCTGACCCTCAACACCTGAACTGGCATAAAACTTTAGCACATGAAGCATTTGCGCTATAGTCGGTGCTTGCTCTAGTTGCAACAAAGCATGGGCAATGTTTCAAGATGTTGGGAGTTGCTTCTGGTGTGCTTGAATCTGATGAGACTCCATGCCTGCACACACCACCTGTTGCAAAGCTCATAAATGAAGCTGCGTAAGACAAGTTTGAGATGCAGCAATCTTGCCTGGGCGACACTTCCTAGCACCAGCATGTTCTGCACAGACTTGTTGTCCGTGCAGGGTCCTCACCTGAGGAATATACATGGCATCTCCAGGTGTGAGGATTTCATGCCGTGTACAGGTATGCAAAGATGCCGTCACCCAAACTGCTCAGCGCAAACCACATGCAAAGCGCCAAAGACAACACATCGCTGCATGAAATGAAGAAGACATGTCAATTGTGTGCAGTGGTCAGGGATATGCATAAGCAGCTACACAGACTAGCTACTTGTTATGGGATGCCCTTGCTCACCAGCAGTCTGCGCAAGCCATGCATTGGTGCCTGCATTCCTCAGAATGTCCAGCAGCTTAGCCAAGCTCATCGGCTTCCTGCTAGGATGCTGAACCAGCAGAGCATCGTCAAAGCGCTCTTGATCCTTCCAATAGGATCCCAACAACACTCTGGCCTGATTGCCTGTCAGCTGCATCAGGTGGTTGGCAAAGCGGTCCATGGACAGGTTGTCTGGCTCTGCTACAGTCAGCTGATACAGAGGCTCCAATAGGAGCTGTCCTGCCTGTCTCCCCTGCTTGTGCCCGGCTTCTACAACATCAGGCTGGAGGGGCAACAGCGTGAGGCGTCTGATGGCTGCACAGAATGCCTGTTCTGGAGCTTTGCCACCTCTGCCTGTCATTAGAGCGGCGTGTGCCCTAGAGCTGAGCGTGTAGCAACCTCATGCAGACAAACAGCTTGGCGTGAGTTTGGCAGAGAGAAGCACTGGTTAATTGGCCTACAACAGTATGCTGCATCAAGCGAGGACGCTGTCTTTCAGCGTTGTATGCCATCCGTAGGTGATGTACCGAAGTATGCAGGTGTGCAGATACCACAGATACACTGTGACTGCCGGGTATAACTGCACTCAGCAGTTTGGGACGGTTTTAATTCAGTTACAGGGCGGTGGCATCAATGTCTGCCACAAAACTGCAGCTACCTTGAGCCTTCAAACGTCAAAGCGTATACCAGTCAAGCGCTTGCTTGAGTTGACCGTGATGCTCTCCTTTGCATCAGTCCTGCCTTTCTCGTTCCCGATATCTGCACAATCCCGGTTGATATGTACTCAATGACTGGTGATCATTGCCATCCTTATGCACGCGTCTGCAACGGTTCTTCAGGACTGCCTTGCGATCATGCCAGCGTTCAACTGTCTAAGCATCAGCAAATGCAAGAGCTGAGCCGTGCCAGTATTCTAATTCAGATTCGGACGCTTGCGCTTCTGCTTTAGCTTCCAACTTTTTTGGTATGACTCATCACCTGGCTCTGCTGCCTAGGTCTACAGAAGCGACCGCTATGACCAAATGCGCTGAACTCTTTTATGAGTTAGCTGAGACCATGCAGATGTGTGCGTGAGGAGCCTTGCAAATCTGGCGCATAGCGCAGGATATTTCATACACGCACAGCTGACGGGCATCATCAGTGACTATCGCTCGTCGCGAGCTAATTCGGGCATATAAGCCATGACGCAGCTGTTCGACCCTCAGCGTGAAGCAGCAGGCGCCGCGCAAGCCCGCGTGTGGATCAGCTGCCTTCAGACGCTGGTGGTAACCGTATCTGTGACGGTATGATATTTCTGCCTCCAGCAATACAAGCAGTCGCAAATGTCTTTGTCGCGAGCAGCATGCTGAAATCGATAGTCTTACCATGCAGGCATTGGCCGCCGGTCTGATTCGCGACGTGGTCCTGCCGAGCCGCAGTCCATCAGACACCTTCAGGGCATTGCCCTGGATCCTCCTTTGTGAGCATCGCTTTGCATACATACTGCTGCCAGCATGCATGTGTCAAGTGGTTCATTCCTGCTGTCTGTGCTGATACCCAACAACACATCCGCTGCATTGCGCTACAACCCCCACAAGGCTCGGAAGCAGGCTGCAGTGCACAGTTCTGCCCTGGGGAACATGCATCAGCAACCGCACTTTTGAGCATCACAGTGCATGAGGCCATGATAGCTGTGATTGCAGGCTTGTGCCAGCAGCTGGGCTGCAATCTTGCATGCGCAGTAGCTAAAGCAGGAGCTTTGTTATTTGGTCATGCCCTTGCCTCCTGCTTGTTGTGGAGGCTGCTCCTTCTGGGAAAAATAGGTAAGTTCTGGAAGCACAGGCACTGTTGTGGGCAGGAACAGTAGCTGAATATGTTGCCAAGTTCAAGCATGCTCATTACATACATAACGTAAGCAACTGGCATGCTTCTTGTAGGCAAACAGTCCATTCACAGTCATGGCACACCAATGCGCATATTTGGTCCGCCAGCTTGCTCGTTTGCATATGCACCTGGTGGGCATACGCATAATGCATATTTAGTTGGTTGTTGACCTCATACTCTTTTACTACACTGTCATGCGCAAAGTCACATCTTGACGCTGTCTTGATGCTGTTGCAGCCTGCAAGGAATTTTGTTCTCTTGCCTGAAGCACTACCCCACATGCATGCAGGCAGTTCTGTCATCACTGCTCTGTATCGGGAGTGGATATCTGGCGTTGAGAGCTTCCACAGCTCTGGATTTTGGGCAGGTAAGATCTGTTGCATCTTCAAGTTGTTCTCTTGACGTGACCTGTTGACAAGCTTGACACACCTTTTGCATCTGACCTGTGGCATCTTTACTATGCTATCTTATCATGGCTCATTGACAAGCTCACCCACCTCATGCATCTGTTGTGTTGCACCTTCATCGAACTCCCTTGTCATGGCCTGTTGACGAGCTTTGGCACCTCATGCATCTGATCTGTTGCATCTTAAATATGCTATCTTACCATGACCCGTTGACAAGCTCATCCACCTCATGCATCTGTTGTGTTGCACATGACCTGTTGACAACCTTCACATACCTTGTGCATCTGATCTGTCGCATCTTTATTATGTCGCCTTGTCATGGTCCATTGACAAGCTCATCCACCTCATGCATCTGTTGTGTTGCACCTTCATTGAGCTCCCTTGTCATGGCCTGTTGACGAGCTTCAGGCATCTCATGCATCTGATTTGTTGCACCTTCATCGAGCTCCTTTGTCATGGCCTGATGACAAGCTATACACACTTCATGCATCTGATTTGCATCTTTACCATGCTCTCTTGTCACAGCCTGTTGGCAAGCTCTTCACACCTCATGCATCTGACAGTGCCCAAATTGCTATGCAGCTTTCTGGCTGCACAGCTTCTGGAGCCTGTGTGGATTTGGGCACAGACGATCCTTTCGCAACATGTTTGTTGCAACTTTGTATGGTCTCATTGCCACAGCGGTAAGTTTTTGATTTCAGGGGCTGAGCATAATGTCTGAGACACTGATTAGTCTCCTCGTTTGCCGTGCTGTGTGAAATGCTGCGCTTGATCACAGTGTTTCCTTGTTGTAGTGACGCTCAATATAGTCACATTCTGAATGCAACGACAAAGGAGGTGGGAAGCAAGCACTGCATCATCACTGCTATGGTACTTCTGTACAGCGAAAACTCAATGCAGTGGCAAATCTCTTGCTGAAAGGTTTTAAGGCGTTTTAGAGTGCTGATCTCAACAGCAAGCTTTCCAAGTTTGGACCAGAGTGACAGTGGACAAAGTTTGCAGCTGTCGCATTGCTTGAGGTATGACGTGCTGGCTTGAATGCAGGCACTGGCGGCATGTGGTGTGCTGGGCCCTGTTGCAGCTTCAATGGTAGACCCATGCTTCACAACTCCCATTGTACTTGCCTGGGTCACAGCAGGTATGAGTGACCAATCAACCCCACATGTTGCATCTGATTAGGTCAAGTCGTAGATTTGCAAGTCATGATTTTGCAGCTCCTTGGATCCGTCTCATTGGGTCAAGCAATGCTATTAACACTGTGAGCCAATCACAAATCAGTGTTTATTTTGCAGACCCCTGCGCAATGCATTGGCGCCAACACATAACGCAGAGTATGCAAGAAGTGTAAGGCATCACTGGAAAGAAGACTATGGTGTCGCACTGATGTTGTATATATGTTATGTTTGTGAACAAACAGAATTTTACTCTTGATGAAATGTCAGCATGCGCTGCATATGCAGGGGACGTACTTGCTGGCTTGTGGTGGTCTGCTGGTGTCATCTGCAGCAGCCTGATCAAGTCTTACATGCTGGTAGTGTACCTAGGACTTTTTACAACAGGTGAGTCCTTTTTATATGTATATATATGGTTATAATCTGCCATTGGCATGACAAGTGTCAATATGCATGTGACGCACGTGCTTGTACTATTTTGTTGGAGGGAGTTTGGTGTGTTTGACGTACAAATCAGAGGGCAAGACCGTTTATGTGACGCTCAGAACAAGCCAGCCTGGCAAGATAGGACTTGGGCCATACACATCTAGCATGTATGCTGAAATGTGTCATCAAGTGTTATTCTTATTACTGTTTATATGTCAACAGCCAGCAGCGCTGATTGAGCAGCAACTGCACGTGGTCGCATGTTATAAAAATTGTCTTGCTGCTATCTGCTGCTTTTGTCAGCTGCTGACATCAATTTGGCTGTTTGGCAGCATGAATCATGCTTATCTCTATACAGCACCACTGTATAGCTGTTCCAGCAGTTTCATCAATGGCTCTTGTATGTTTTCTCTAAGTGCTTATTGCTGCACCTTTGTTCCTGTGCAATGTATCTATCTGACGTCTTACCGTCCAGAGCAGCTGGTACAATGAGCTTTGGGCTTTCTTGTGTTGCTGATGTGTGCAGGTGTTGCTGCATGTTGTCCGCCTTTCATGAGCGCAGAGCTTCAAGAACATTCTGTTCTGGTGCAGAGACAGAGCCCCTCAGCCTCTTGTACGCAGTCTGGATCCGACGCTTCCGGTCTCAAGGCGTCTGGAAGCTCGCCAAGCATGTTTTTCGCAGCAGCACTTTCAAGACTGCCTGCAAAAGAGCATGTATCCTGGTGTTGTGCTTGGTACGTTCAATGGTAACCTGCTTATTGACAGCTCATGGAACATGCTTTTGTGTCTCATGAGCCATGCAGTGTGTGTGTTACTGCCTGCTGCTTTTGGGGGCGTGTGCGTTCAGCTGCAGGCCTGCAAGATAATTTCACTTATCATTATTTCGTGACTTCTGTTCATTTTCATGATCAAGGCTTAGTTTGATAAATCCTGATGCATCATGATTGTATTGTGCTAAAGCATGGTCTCACAGGCAAATACATAAATCACACAAGTGATTATTTCTGTAGCGGTCTCAAGTCTTAAGCTGAAGCAAGTGAGCAGCCATCAAAAAGTTGTGACTGCAGTCTTATGTGGCATGCTACTCTGTCCATGTAGTTCAGAGTTGACTATGACAAGTGGTGATGCATCATGGCTGTGCTGGCACGCGGACTGCATGAACTATCCAAATGCTGCCTTTTGTACTAGTCTCAAGCTGACAGCATGTGAGCAGCATTGAAAATGTTATGATCGTGCTCTGACGTGCAATGCTGCTTTGTGCAGGCTGGCTACCATGGGTACTTTGGCGACTCAGGTGCTCATGTGATTGGGCGCATTTGGAAGATGTCACTTGGTCATCCAATCGTCACTTATTCCTGTGGTATGTTCTGCACTGCATCATTGCATGTTGTGTTCTTTGCTTGTAAAGCTGTGGACGTAATAGTGAGATCCTTGTAATTTACAAAACGCTTCACAGCTCTGAACCCCTTTATCAGTATCTGTTTTCCCCTTCCACGTCAGTGTTGAGCAAGGGCATACCTTGCGTAAGCCACAGACCCAATACTCATGGAATGCATAACTTGCTTCACTGCTGAGAACAGAAGTCTCTTGCACAAAGCAAGATATGCAAGCTGCAAGACGTGGCAATCTCAAGTTTTGCTACACTGCACAAGTAGCAGCAGCGCCCATCCAAGAAGCTACAATTATATGACCCGACACACAACACATGCTCAGTTTACCTAATTGCACAACCTCTTGAAAAGATGCTTAAGTACCTCGCCGTCTACCCCAGTACCCATATTACTTCAAATTCATCTTGAGCATTCTTTAGGTGTCAAAAACGCCGATGCATTTGGACGATGCAGCAGTGTTAAGATAGAAAGTCATTGTCCTTCCTGCATCAAACAGTAAACACAAAACATCATTCATTCATTCATTCATTCATTCATTCATTCATGATAAACGTGGGTTAGGCAGGCTCAGCAGGCCCAACTAGGTAGATACAGAAGCAATCAACTGTCTCCAACCATTTTGATTATGTGCTAACCTAAATTGCTTAACCTGACTCCATCCTGCATGCACACAGGCTGGCTGTGGAAGGCTGGGACGCTGATGCTGTTCCTGGTGCTGATGTATGTGTTGCACTATGCCTCGTTCATCCGATCCCGGAGGCTTGTTGTCGCCGGTAAGCTCAGTCAATGAGTTTGATATCACTGCTGCCTGCAGCAATGTGTCTGACAGCCTTGCATGAATACAGCTGAGTTTGTCACTTAACGCCTGGTTGCTGGGTTCCAAAGCCTGCCCAGCAAGTGTATTTAGCAAGTGAGGAT
Organism: Trebouxia sp. TZW2008; assembly: GCA_002118135.1. NCBI lineage: Eukaryota > Viridiplantae > Chlorophyta > Trebouxiophyceae > Trebouxiales > Trebouxiaceae > Trebouxia > Trebouxia sp. TZW2008. The sequence continues at coordinate 64,302 of BDIU01000121.1, forward strand.
ACGAGTGTGATAAGTGGCTGCGCAGCATGCAGAGGTAGATGTTGGTCCTTCAGCGTTTGATGTAGCATGCGTTGACACATTGTGCAATGACAAAAAGCAAGTGTGAGCGGTTTTCACTAAGCGTGCATGTTTGTATGCCTCGCCAACTAGACTACCTGCAGCTGCTAATGTCGCTTAGCCTGTTTGAGCTGAAGTGAAGCTGATGTGAACTTAGTGACACTGAGTGTCATAAACTGGAAGTGTTCAGCTGACATAGGCTGACAGGTTCAAATTTGGTGGAGACAGTTTGCTCCAGTACAAACCTAGCTGGGCCTGCTGAGCCTGTCTAGCACACGTCTAGGCTGAATGAAACAAATAGATGACACAGGGCTGGTGTAACGATTTGGCAAGATATCTGTGCACGCCTTGTCTGCACACCAAAAACATCTTGATGAAGCATACAAGCTGCACCCCACCTCATTTGTGCCAAACAAACCATCTCAGCTGCTGACCAGCTATGCTGGCAAATGCAGGTTTCAAAGTTTGCAAGGACAGGCAGACATGGGTTGCAGCCATTGGACAGATGCAAGCCTGCTGCTCAGGTAAAGCTAGATCACTTTAACATTTGTTGTGCACAGCGCACTTGAGCTAAATCACTCGTTGTGCAAAGTGCACTGGAGCCAAATTCGTTTGCATGCACATGCCAATGGCTGTGTGCTGTGAAGGCATGTACTTTGTTTGCTGAGCATGGGCTGTAGCAGGTACAGCGTGTACTTGATAGAGTCCAGTGTTGCCAATGTGTCATGATGCATATCTGCCTGTTGCTTCCATCTGTTTCACTGTGCTGATGATTGTTGGTTTCTGCAATATGTAGTAATGCACAGCTGCATGTTGCTTTTACGCATTGTTGCTCAACGCTTGCAGGAAGTCACTGTCACTAAGCTGGTCTGGCAGGACAAGGTCTGTGCTGTGCACACCTAGCACATGTCATGCTCAGCACAATGTGTCAGATGTTGTAAAGCCTATTATTGTTGTTGTTTGCAGGAGCTGTTGCAAGGATCTGGGCCGCAGCAAAGAGCCCAAGGCTCTGGAGGCACTTCCCTGCTTGGCGGGCTGCGGTCAGTCACACCGTTGCAGGCAAGCACCTGCATCCTCCACTTGTATCCATGTAATGAATGCTTGTGAATGTTAAAGAACCAACAACACATACATCATACCACATGCATTCATTGCAAAGCGTTGGCACATCAAAACGTTCTCACAAAGCAAAAGAGCTTGTTGCTTGTTGACAGTCCTGAGCATGAAAAGGTATACTTTGGCCAAAAATGATTCATGTAAAAACAGTGCAAATTGCTTGTATCTGTGCTCTGACCCTCTCAGCTTCCACTCACTACATCAGATTATCACAAAGCTCGCCATGCCTGCAGGATGGGAAATGTGGCTACTGGACATGACTCTGAAAGGCCTGCGTCTGAAAAAGTCCATTTTGATATATGTTCATAGCTCTGACTGGGCAGCGCTCACCCACAGTGAGCTTATCACCGTCCACTCTCGTGCCAATGCTAAGGCGCCCACATACAGCTGCTATCTGCTACAGCCTCATGCTGAAGTTCCTACGCACAATGCGGCTATGGGTGGCGCAAAACTGCCAAACCCTAGCCCCATCAGCCGGGGGTTTGCCGTGCATAAATCCCATGGCAGGCATTCGCATTTGAGCAGTGTGGGGAAGCGTGGTAGCGCAGATGGCAGTGGGGCGCAGAACAGGACGCATTTGAGCTTCGCTCTTGAAAGTCCGCTTTCTGGACACCCCAACAGAACTTCCAAGGTAAAATTTGACTGCCTCATGTCCTGTCTTTCCCAGGTGTAATCAAATCACCTGGGATTGGACCCTGTATGTTATTGTTTGTTACTGGCAGCAACAGCACAGCAGTCCTCATGCTAGCCTGCACATCACAACAACACAGCTCAGAACAATTTCAGCTGCGTTCAGTTTCAGATGCATGCCACCTCCTGTGGCGTCCATTTGTTTGCAGTCTACGTCATGAGACATCATCAACCATTGACTGCTTGTTATCATAGTCATACCCTGCGGCTTTGTTCATGGCTGCTGTCTTCAAAATGTACAATTTAGAGGTATCGTCAGCAAACATGGAGATTGCCCCTGCCTTAACCATGCATATCACATAGTGGCCATTGCCTGAGGTTTTGAGATTCAGCAGCAATGTCATGTCATGGGGCTACACGTTGTCACCAACTTGCCAAATTATGGATGTCCTGCTGGGACTGCTGAATGTGAGACACTTCTGCTGCAGGCAGATGTTACGTCTCTGCCCACTTCCTCATCTACGCCATCAAGCAGACGCAACTCGCGCTCAAGCTCCATCCTGCCAGCTGGCTTCAGTCAGTCAGCTAGCTGCAGTCCAGCTGAGGAGGCATTGGAGAGCCACAGCCATCCACACGCCTCTGCACGTCTGTCCAATGCTGCTGCAGGCCCAGGGCCTGCAGCAACTGGCCCTGCTCCTGGAGCTGACAGCCCTGCCCCTGCAGCTGATGTTTCTGCCCCTGCAGCGGATGTTCTTGCCCCTACAGCTGTCAGCCCTGCCCCTGCAGCTGATGCTTCTGCCCCTGCCGCTGATGGCCCTGCCCCTGCATCTGACCACCCTGCCCCTGCTGGCCTTGCAGCCACCACCAACGCTGCAGCTGTGGCCAACTCTGCATCCTCAACCAAGCACGACTCATCCACAGCACTCACAGCTGTCAAAGCATCAACAGCTGCCACTACTTCTACTGCTGAATCAACTAGCAGCGCTGCAGCTAGCGACCCTCTCAAGGACGCACAGCCTCATGCTGTTACTGCTGCACCCCAAGTTTCAGCTGCGCCTCCAGCTAGCATTGGTCCTGCTGCTGCAGCTGTTGTCAGCTCTGCAGCTAGCAGAGCTCTCGCAGTAAACCCTGACACAGAAACCCCTACAGCAGCTGATGCATCTATCACAGTAGCCGCCACAGCAGCTGCTGCACCTGCTGCAGAAGCCCCTGCAGGTGCTCAGGTACCTGCCGCAGAAGCCCCTTCAGCAGCTGATGCAGCTGGCACAGCAGCCCCTGCAGCAGCTGATGCACCTTCAGCTTTGCGTAGCAAGACTTCTTCTGCTGATGGAGCCCCAGTGGTGAAGGTGCATGCAGCAGCTGGCCACCTGACCACATCAGAGGGGGTTGCTAGTGATGCCAAGGCCCTCGACAGTGGCAAACACAAGCGTAGGCAGGTGAGACTGTCACACAAGCAATGCAGAGATCACAAGCTGTGTTGCAGGCACAGTCGTAAGCAGGCAAGACTGTTACACAAATAATCTGGAGGCCAGAAGTTATAACTTGTGATGTTGGTCATGACAGCACTAGAGCAAGTAGCAAGCAGTGTCAGTCATCATGTTTGAGTGTCAGTGCATGCATGAGAAAGCTTGCTTCTATTGTGCTAGCATTTTGAGGTAGCAGCACCTCGCATGCATACACAGTGCTGCTCGTTTGTTTTCTTCAGGGCAAGGAGTCTTGGCCAAATATGGCACAGATTCAAGCAAGCAGTATACAGCAGAAACTGCAGTTCCGAAGTGTCACCTTGAATGGGTGCATGTTTGATCTGATGTCAGACGAGTTAGTCCCAACCATGCAAATAGTTGTATCACTTAACGCTTGATATTTTATTATACTGAATGCTCCAACAATAAGTTATAACAGTGACATGGCTCCTGTCTGCATGCAGGCTGGCAGACAGCGCATGCGCAAGCTCTCTGGATGGCTCAAGCGCAAGATGACGTGCATTTGTGGCACTTTCTCACGAGGCCAAGTAAAGGACTAGATGCAGGGCAACATCAGCTGATCAGGCTTGTATGTGTACAGCGTTGTCTGCCTGCTCGAGCTTGGACTGTTACAAAAAGGACTGTAAAGATACCGCATTGCAGCTTGTGGTGACATGATGGGTTTAGAATCATACTTGGCATCTTAAAAACAGCTATCTAGATGCCATACTAGCACTGCAGATCTTGGCATGAAGACACTTTTGGAAATGCATTCGAAGAGGTTCATTTTCGCTCACTCACTTCCTGCCAGACTAAGCAATTCTGTGCCACGACCAGCAACGAGCACACAGTGTGACAGCGTGTCAAACATGCATACGTCCAAAGCAGCAGGCTCTAAAACCTGGGTAATGCTTGAGCTGTGATGCTCAACATCAAGCTGGTACATGTCATGCTGCTCCTGTTTGCTGTCAATATTGCGTGGATCTTTACTGGAACTGGTTGCATACAGACTCGTTTTGGCACCAGTGCTTGCTAGTAGCATGCGCTTTCCTGAATTGCTGCTGTTCATTTGCTGAAGCTTCAAGCGCCAACAATGCAGCCTTTGGTCGAGACCCACTGTGAAAGCCAGATGAGCATCCGTCCACAACCCCTACAGCATTGCATGACCGAAGTTGTCAGATAAATCAACCCACATGAAACCTCAACAACATCATTCAAACCCTTCTCATGATCAATTTCAAATTATGCAGTCTTGAGCAAGCCAGCCAGCGCAAAGAAATATACAGAATCAAACCGCAGGTTGACTGAAAAGAACAACAGAATTGCATTTCCTCTTGAAATCAGACCTTCAACTACATGCTCTCCTCTGCCGCAGACTTTTCAAAGCTTGACTTGTGTTGGTGACAGCAGCAGACGCCACCATACAGAATTACCAAGGCTTGCCCTGATAGCACTGGTGTGTGCACACCTCACACAGCAAACACAGAGCAGTGCAAGCCTGAAATCATTGCTTACCCTGATAGCACTGGTGTGTGCACATCTGACTCAGCAGCTGCACAACAATGCAAGCCTGATGCCCTTGCTTACCTTAATTGTGCTGGTGTGTGCAGACTCTACACAGCAGCTGCACAGCAGTGTGAGCCTGCTGCCACTGCTTACCCTGATAGCACTGGCGTGTGCAGACGCTACACAGTAAATGCACAGCAGTGTGAGCCTGCTGCCACTGCTTACCCTGATAGCACTGGCGTGTGCAGACTCTACACAGTAAATGCACAGCAGTGTAAGCCTGATGGAATGGCTCACCCTGATAGCACTGGTGTGTGCAGACTCTTCACAGCAGCTGCACAGCAGTGTAAGCCTGCTGCCATTGCCACTGGCTACATTGCCGTTGATGTCAGCTGTCTGGCTTTCAGCAAGATGGTAATGGAACACAGCAACTCTGATAGCCTGGTCATCCCCACCAGACACCAGTGTCACACAGTCTGCCTTGTCTGCAGTCAACACACAGCTTGTTCGGTGTCACACACAGCATTGTAAGCGTGAATGCCAATGCTGGAGACGTCAGTGGTCTGGCTCTCATCCATTGGTCTGGCCCTTGTCAGCATGATGCTGACAGCAATTATGCAGTACAACAACTCTGAGAGCCTGGTTATCCACCAGACACCAGTGTAGCACAGTCAGCCTTGCCTGCAGTCAACACACCGTCAATTTTCAGTACTACACAGCAGTTTCAGCCTGATGCCATTGCTGGATGCATTGACCGCATGGTTTCTGTCTCAGTGGTCTAGCTCCCTGTGATTGAAACACAGCAACTTAGAGCATGGTTCCCCACGAGACACCAGTGTAACACCGTCTGCCTTGCCTGCAGTCAACACATCGTCAATTTTCAGTACTACACAGCAGTTTCAGCCTGATGCCATTGCTGGGTGCATTGACCGCATGGTTTCTGCCCCAGTGGTCTAGCTTCTCTCCCTGTGATTGAAACACAGCAACTCTGAGAGCCTGGTTCCCCACGAGACACCAGTGTAACACCGTCTGCCTTGCCTGCAGCCAACACAATGTAGCAGTGAAGGCATGATGCCAGTGCTGCACGTAGCAACTGTCGGCTTGTTGTCACACTGGTGAAGGAACACAGCAGTTCTGCTAGATTTTCATCCCCACCAGACATCAGAGTCACACAGTCTGCCTTGCCTGCAGTGAACATACAATCGCCTACTGTACGCAGCCTGGACATGGACATGATCAACTCGCCAGGCCATGTGACATGATCACAGGCCAAAAGGGCAGGCTAGTGCTCAGAGTTTAGATCCTGTCTGGTGTATGCTGTGCTCATATATGAACACACGTCACAGCTGGCATGGTCGCTTCAAGTTTGGGGCTCTGCTATCATGCATAGCTCTTGAGCAAAGATGTTGACCATAATCAGCTCGATTGTGCATGTTTCTTTGATGCCCATGAGGAAGACACAACAGCTTTTCAGGCATCAAAATAGCTTACCAGGAGTTGCTGCTACATGCATAGCGTTCACTCCAGACTGGTGCCACTGACTGGCTGACCACACAAGCTGCTGCTGCTGTAGCTGCTGCTGCTGCTGTTGTTGCTGCTGATCATCATATGGGCTTCCATCAGCATGCTGCTGCCGCTGCTGCTGCTGCTGCTGCTGCCGCTGCTGCTGCTGCTGCTGCTGCTGCTGCTGCTGCTGACTGCTATGAAGGTCTTGAGCAGGATCCTGCTGATTGCGGCGGATGTCTGCGTATGCATGCTGCTCGGCCGCATCACAGATAACCCAAGCTGCAACACGTCCATTCGTTGCCCCACTGAAAACCAGCTGTGCATCATGCCAAGCTAGTTTTGCCCCAGTGCTGTTAGTGCTAGAACAGCTTTGGCTCACAGGCATTTGGTTCACAGCCACAGTATCAGCGCTGCTAGTGTCAGGATGGCTTTGGTCTGCAGGTATCTGGTGCATTTCACTTGGGTGCGTAGAGGCTGTACTGGCTTGTGCAGCTGGATGCACAACTGTGGCTGGCGTTGATGTAGGGGTCTGCGCCGGCTGTGGGTCCAGCAAGGGTTTTGCAGGCACTGGCAAGGGTTCCGTGGGCAGAAGTAGGGAGGTGAGAGACAGCACAGGGGCGGTGTGGTGAGGCAGTGATGCTACAGTGTTCCACCTGCAATGCAATGGCACACAGGTCAATTTTGGCTGTGGGATTGACGAGGGTTTTGCTGCAGCTGACAAGGGTTTGTGTGGGCAGTAGTAGTAGCGAGGTGAGCGAGAGCACTGGGGCAGTATGATGGGGCAGCGATGCCACAGTGTTTCACCTGTAAGAAGCAGAAGAAGAGGTTATTTCATTCATTCAATCTAGACGCATTCTACAGTTTAGGCTTGGTTGTCACCAGCTTCCTATGGCTGCTGGTCGTTGCAGTGGCATTGCTAGAGCCTGTGGGTTGTGCACACTTTGTGGTTCTGGGGCCTTAGGCGATGAAAGGCACTTAGTGTTTGAATGTG
>BDIU01000121.1:71636-223445 GCA_002118135.1 Trebouxia sp. TZW2008
CCTGAATTTCATGGACATATAGTCATTGCCACAGTGTGGCACATGTGATCAGCCTTGTTGGCTGGCTAAAGCATGTAAAACTATTCTCTCTTCTCTCTCTGCTAGACAGGCTCAGCAGGCCCAGCTAGGTACGTACTGGAGCAGGCAACTGTCTCCGACCATTTTTATCCTGTGCTATCCTTATCCATTTGACTGTGCATGAAGGGAGATGGGGTCCTGGTTAAGTGTTGTCTGTCAAGAAGAAGAGTTGTTTGACATGTTTTAGCCAGCCAACAAGGCTGATTGCATGCGCTGTATGAGGGCAAGGGCATATGTCCACCAAGTTCAGGCGATATATGACACAGCAAAAGCATAGAGAGGCAGAACGCATGCACTTTTATGGTACGAGGGCTTGCAAAGCTTTCTTGCATGCAGCAGCTCTGCACCAGATGGTATTGATGGAGCTGCAGCGTTGTGTTAAGAGATGGATGCGTCAACACTGCGCAGTGCGTAGACAGGGTTTTGAGCTTTGCTCAGCTGAAAATGTGTGTGCTTCACTGCTGTGCCGGCTGCATGTACTGGTCAAGTATCTTGAGGGTGACACTGCAGCAGCTTGCAGCAGCAGCAGCAGCAGCACAACCAAAGCTCTGCCATGAAAAGGCTCGTTAGAACTGAATGACAGAAACTGAAGTGGTGCACATGAGTGAGCGTGACAATATTAAGCAGGTGGTGACACAACACGCAATAACACACCTGCGAGCCTGCACATCAAATTCAAGGAGCGTCATGGTGGCATCAGAGGATGCCATAATCACGTGCGCCTTCAAGCTGCCCTGTTTGAAGCTGGCCTGCTGCTGACTGCTCTCTGACAACCCCGACTGCCCCTGACTGGCGGTCCAAGCTATGAGGGCCATACACCGTAGGTCACTGCTTGCAGAATTGTGCCCCTGCGCATTAGCTCTAGGTCGCAAACCCCTGCACAAGCACAGCTTGTCTGTCACCCCATTTCAGGATGCAACCTTGCCAAAAGCTCATTTAATCAACAGTTTTTGCACATGTATGGAGCCCTGCAACCAAACAACTGGTATATATGCATGCACAGCCATCTGTTGCAGATAGAAGATACATGACAGTCAGTCACAACTTCTCTGTACCTTCATGCAGCCCCAACCGCCAAGCAGAGCAGAGCAGAGCAGAGCAGAGCAGAGCAGAGCAGAGCAGAGCAGAGCAGAGCAGAGCAGAGCAGAGCACAGCATGTTACCTGTTGGGCGGTGGCCGCGTGCTGAGCCACTGATGCTTGAGATGCCAGCAGCCTTCAGAGTCCTGGTGCCAGTGCAAAGCCCATGCCATGAGCACCTCCTTGGCACCAGCTGTGAACATCAACCACTGCCCTGCATCAGCCATTCATTTGTTGACCTTGCAGACTTTTGTATATTGGACCTGCGATGGGTAGAACTCATATGAAATGGGAGTTTGGCACAACTGCTTTGGCTAGAAGTACCTGGAGGTAGTTTGCTGCTTCTGTACCCATACAGGCGGGTCATAAACCCTCAGCTAAAAACCCATGAATACTATCAAAAACCGATGGCTCAATGATGCATGGCTGAAACCAGTTTGCACCGACAACATGTCAGACACCAGAAGTAGAAGCAGGTGTTAGTGATTTGTGAGTCATCGACACTTAATTAATTAAGCAAAATAAAAAAAAATGACAGCCTAAGACAAAGGATTGCAAGTTTCATGAGCAGGGCCAGCTGCCACAGTTCCAGCATATGTAACCATCTTGATCGTGGACAGTGACCTTGTTGCAATTTGAAGCAACATTCACAAAGTTATTGATAAACATTCAGCAGGGCGGATTCAGATGGACAACAACATGCATGTTCTGGCATTGTCTTCTTCAGAACCCAATGCTGATGCAGAAAGGGTGGGGGAAAAAACAGTCTGTTCAAAATGCTGATGACAACATGTATTGTGCAACAGTGTCGTGCTCAGCTGTACTGTTAACAGGCAGTGTGACAGCAGGGGTGCAAATGTCAGCTCAAGTCAAAAGCATTTATTCACTACAGAGCCTGGAAAATCAAGAAGTAAGGGATGGCCAAACAGATCTGGTCCTGTTGCAATGGCAACAATGGATTTGAAAGCTGAGTCAGCTGCCTGGCTCCCCACCTCAGCCCCCACATACAGCCCACTTGGACCCCCAGCAAAGATCAACTAGAACAAGAAGAATAGTCAGGGAGAACATCATATACCTGGTCCAGCTGCAATGATGACAATAGACTTGACAGCTGAGCCAGCTGCCTGGCACCCCACCTCAGCCCCTCCTTGCAGCCCCCAGCAAGGAATAACAGAAGAAGAGAAATGTCAGGCAAAATAAAATATACCTGCTCCAGTTGCAATGGTGACAATGGATTTGACGGCTGAGCCAGCTGCCTGGCACCCCACCTCGGCCCCCCCATACATCCCCCTTGACCCCCCTGGGTCAGCATCCCCTCTGCTCCTGCTACTGTGAGACAAACTCTGGCTGTCTACCTGGCTCGAGTTCTGCTTCTGACTGCGACTTGGCTCTAGGCTCCGAGCTTGACTTGCACTCTGCTGTTGACTGTCAGTACAGCCTTCATCTTCACTGTGACTCTGCTGCTGACTGTAATTTGGTTCTTGACTCTGACTGTGACTCACATTCTGCTGTTGACTATCAGTGCTGCCTTCATCTTCCCTGTAACTCTGACTCTGACAAGGACTTGGCCCCTGACTTTGACCCTGAGATGACCTCTGCTGTTGACCATCAGTAGGGCTTCCATCTTCCCTGTGACTCTGGCTCTGACTGGAACCTGGCTCCTGACTTTGACTCTGAAATGAACGCTGCTGTCGGCTTTGATGCCGAGGCCCTTCATCTTCACCTTGACTGACTGACTGCAGCAATTGAGATGTATTTTGTCCACTGCTGGTCTGGTGACTGGTTTGCTGTACGTCATGCAGCAGTTGCCGTATGGACCCATCCTCTGACCCTGTCAGCAGGCAGAGAGGGCTGTTTCCAGCTTGCAGCCTTGACCTGACAGGGCTGTTGGAGGACAATGGCCCTGCCGTGAGGGGGCTGTGACCCTCCTGCAGCCACGCCCTTCTACCCTTATGGCTTGTGCCTTGGTCTGAGTGTGTGTGCATGTCACCAGGCTGAGCCATATCATGTGAGCTGATGTTGGCTGAGTCATGAGTATCTGTGTGCTGTTGACTGGCAGCAGCATTTGAACTCAAGCTGATTGAGGGTAGCAAAGCACAGCACAGAATCTCCCTCCCGTGATGCATGGCATGGAGGCTGGTCACAGCTTCTGCCGCATATTCTGCCGTAGGTTCTGCCAAGGGATCTGCCACACGATTTTGGGAGCCTGTGCAGAGGCTTTCTGGAGGGGTCAGCAGGGGGGTTGCTGGGGGGCAGCAGCGATGCATATGGGTGGTGGCGTCACGTGGCTGATGGTGAATCAAGACCAAGCCACGTGGGTCAGTGTTGAAGAAGGCAAACGGTCTACGCCAGCCGCCACAGGTGACTCGCATAAGCTCTATCTGCTTATTCGTGTTGTACACCACCCAGTCTGTGGACTGCAAAGCCAAAGAAAGACTCTGTGCTTCAGGTCTCAAGTGCAGTGCATAGCCAGATCGAGTTCAACAGCTCCATTCGATGGACCGTGCTGGACACTATCAGTTTCATGGACTGCAGAGCAAAAGACAGATCCAAGTGCCTTAGTGCCAAAATACATGGACTGATTGTCAGTTGATTCAAGGATGCATGCAACCCGCCACAGGTAATTTGCGTCAACTCCATCAGCTTGGTTGTATTGTATACCGCCCAATCTGTATACAGCATTGCAAGAGACAGGCTCTAGACCTGGGGTGTCAAACGCTCAAAATTACTTTGTGCTCAACACGTGGTACAGAGCATCTTTGACAATTGGGTTGAGTTGAATGGCCAAACTTCGGACTGCAGACGGCAGGGTGATTTTGTTAAGTAGGCAGGTGCTATGAACACACAATTTGAACATTGCTGACAGCTAACAATTGTTCACAGCATGGCTGCTGTGAGAACTGAGAACCTGTTGCTGACCTGCTCGGAAGACATTGTACATGTCCTCTGTAGCTGCAAAGCACTCAACGTCAGCAGAACATCATGCACATTATGACTTGAGGACCTTAGACACAGAACTTTGTCAGCTTGCCTGGAAGCCAGATACAAGCTGCTGCTCGGTTGCAGGCAACTGCACCACATCCAGCACAGTCGTTCTGGAGCGTGTAGCTCCTCCGCAACATATTGCAAAGCACAGCATAACGTGTCTTTCGTTCCATTCAGAACAACAATTCCACCGATTAATGCACACAATTATCCAACTCGCCTGAAAGCCAGATACGAGCTTCTGCTGAGTGCCAGGCAGCTGCACTACATCGAGCACAATGGTGATGTTGGACAGGCGCTCCTCTCCAATGCATTACAAAGCAAAACATGGCATGTGCTCAATTCAGAGGACATGTTGACGCAGATAGCTGGCCCACTTGCCTGAAAGCCAGACACGAGCTGCTGCTGGGTGCCAGGCAGCTGCACCACATCCAGCACAGTGGTGATATTGGACAGGCGCTCCTCCCCACCGCATAGCAAGGCAGGTTGGCCACCACTCTGAGAGAGGTTTTGCCAACTGTAGCGGCAGATCTTGCCGTCACTGCCAGCTGTCATAACTTGTGTGTCACTGGTTGTGACCATCACGCTGGCCTTGCTGTGCTGCTGCTTCAGGACTGAGCAGGGGCTCATCTGTATTGGCCCTGATCTATCTGCTCAACACACAGGTTGTGGTTGCAGAGGTCGCAGAAGCAAGCACAGGCTTGGGTTGCATGCCTCTAGGAGCGATCTGCATGCCTGCAGGTTTGTATTGCAGGCTTGTAGGTTTGTACTATATGCCTGTATTTCTGTGTTACATGCCTGGAAATCTGTGCTGCATGCCGGTGTGTGTATATTGCATGCCTGCAAGATTTTGTTGCATGATTTCAGGCATGTTGTAAGCCTGTGGGTCTGGGTTGCGTGCACATGCGCATGAGTTGCATACCTGTAAATCGAGCCTGCAGCACTTCAGGAGGCACAGCAAAAGCTAGCACGTCTCCAACAGAGTTTCCACACACCAGCAACCTCTGCTTCAGGCACACACTCAAGGCCCCAATCTGCATCCCCCTGCCCACAGGGATCTTCAATTCTGCCAACAGTATGGGCTGATGAGTCACTGGCGTCTTTGCAGTTGCTGCTGAAGAAGTATGCTGCTGCACCAGCCACCATCTGACTGGTGTGTGCGTCACACTAGCTGTGAATATATGGAAGGAATCATGCTCTGACGCAGTGAAGGCTGCTAGTATTGGCTGACTATCATGAGCACTCCAGTCAATACAGCTTTCAAGGCGTTTGTCGCTATACGGTTGGCTTGTGTCTTGCCTCAAGTCTGTGCCTGTGTGCGATGCGTTTGCCTCTGTGTGAAGATCTGTATATATGGATGCTGTAGCTACGCCTGAAAATGACTCATGCTGTGCTGTCATTACCGGGCTGACATTGACCTGCCCATCAGTTGTATCTGAAAGCACTGCAGAAGGGCTTGGCATACGTGACGGTGTAATGTTGTCAGCGGCACTGGTGACAGGCTCTGTGCTGTTGCAGCTGTGAGTGGTTGATGCATGTTGGTCCTGCTTTGGTTTGAGGCATGTCACGAAACCCTTGCTGTCTCCAAATACAACCCAATGGTGTTCAAGAACCTGTGCTGTGTGATTGCTGACTGAATTTGCATTCCTGCTGAAAGTGTTTGCCTCAACACTGTCCTTGCCAAATGCCTGGTTTCTGCTGCTGCTGCTGCTGCTGCTGCTGCTGCTGCTGCTGCTGCTGCTGCTGCTGCTGCTGCTGCCATTTGCAGCCCCAACAGTGCCTGCAGAGCCTCCTGCTCTGTGCAGAGTGTCCTTCTCATCAGCGTGCACAATCTGCATACAAGTGATGGCCGCATTTCTTGGACTGGTGTACAGCAGCTGCCAGCCTGTATCAGCTGTGCTGCTACGCATTGGTAGCTTGATGCAGTACAGGCAGCCCTGATTGGTGCCTAGGTAGAGCGTCTGTGCATCAGCCAGCTTCATGCATTTCACCCACACATCTTTGCTGTCACGGCCATTGCCTGGGAGGGCATTCCCAGGGCTGCCCTTGAGGCTGGGGCTACTGCCCTTGGGGCCAAGGCTGTCGCCTGAGGGGGCACTTCCAATCTTGCCCTGATGGCCGGAGCTGTTGGCTGTAGGAGCCTTGCCAGAATGGCCTTTGCCAGCAGGGCCAGTTTCAGAAATGTCCTGGCTGCTAAAGCTAATCCCTGATGGGGCAATCTTGTACCTGCCCTCAGGACTAGGGCTGCTGCCTGAGGGGCCACTGTTAGACTCCCTCTTGCCAGCAGGGGCAATTGCAATCTTGCCCTGATCACTCATGGCACCACCGCTTGCAGGCAGCGGTGGCAGGGTGAGTGTTTCTGAAGCCTTTCCCGCCAAGGGATGTTGAGCTGGCAGCCAGTCAGCCAGGCGCCAAAGCTTGATAGCTGAGTCAGCCCCGGCAGTGATGACTAAGTCCTGTGTGGGGTGCAGTATGCAGCGCCACACTCCCCTGCCTTTGTGACCTTGTAAGGAACACAGCTGCTCGCCAGTCTGCATGTCCCATATCCTGACACAGGCATGTCAGAACTGTCAATGACAACATCCACCAAACGTGGCAGCACAGGACCAATATGTGTGTGGTCCGTCTGATTTCTAGCCAGGACAGCTTGTTTGTTTGACAGTATTTCAAACTGACATTCAACAAGTGCAATCAAAATTATACAACTTTTTATGGTACAAATTCTCTTCACATGAGTAATGTAGAAGCATGTGACCCATGACACATGGAGGCAGTGCAGAACGTAACAGCTGCAATCAAGAGATGCAGCAGGCTAGCAGATTTATCAGCAGAAAGATGCACAAGGAACGCAAATAGCAAATCAGATGGTGGCTTTGTGAAGGCTCAGTGATGATGAGCGCGTCAGTGGCCAACGCAACAAAGCATGAATAGCCAGTCAATACTTGGGGCTCAGCACAAGCACAGGACGAACTGTGGCAGCACAAAGCTACAAACATGCGCAAGTGATCATCCCTGGTTGTTCTCCAAACAGTGCGCAACATGTACACTCAAGTTCTGATTCTTCTGCGTAGGTCATGATACTGCAGTTCAGTACGACTGTCATGCATGCAGCTCAGCGACTCCAATTCACAACCATGCAAGCGTCCCAAACTTGTCAATGTCAACAGGCATGATGACATTGCATACTAACAGGTGTTGTGACTGATAGACTGTTTCAAAATGCCATCCATACCTGGCTGTGCAGTCCTCTGAAGCTGTCGCAACAATGTTGTGTGCATGGCCAAAGTAGCAATCCCAAATGCGAGCTGTGTGTCCGTGCAACACCTGGGAAGCCCGCAGGCGCTGGGTGTCAAATTGCTGTGGCAGCACTGCAGCTTGTGGCTGTGTCTCAGACTGCTGCGGCTTATGCCCCGATTGGCGCAAATCCAGATCCCAGAGCCTCACAGTGCGGTCATCAGAGGCTGACATCACACTGCTGCCGTGCATATTCCAAGCCACCCTGCACCAGGCAGCAAACAGTGTTGTGGCTCAATGCACTGTTTTGCAGAGGAGCATGACAATGCAATCATCACAGGAGTACAATGCACCACTGCCATGCATATTGTACAAGCTTCCTTTTATCTCATTGTAAAATGGGTATCTATTTGGGATACGAGAAGCTTCTTCCGGAAGGGATGCAATTTTTACTTTATACAAAACCAAAAAACCTCCAAGCCATCCTGCAATGCACAGTTGACAGATCGCTACCCTCACTTTGCCATTGAGCTGGCACAGGCTTGGATCGTTTGACCCTAATGCATGCCACAGAGAATAACATGTTGTTACAATGACCATGACTTCTGACTGAGTTTGCACACAAACTTCACTCAATGAATGACTTGCCTCACCTGTGTATGGATCCTTCATGGCCCTGTAGTCTGTACAGCGGCTGTGAGACGCTGTCATGGTTGAACACTCTCCAAATCAAGACGTCCAGGAAGATGGTCCCTGCAGCCGCCCACAAGTCTCCAGTTATAAGATCCTGCAAAACACAGCATACATTGTCTGCCTTGACAGCACGCATTGTTGGCCTCTACAGCATGCACTGTTTGGCTCCAGTGTCGGGTCAATCAGCCAAATGAGTATCTTGTGAGGTGCTCTGCTTGTGGTGACCGTCTTTGCACAGCTTTGCCAAGCAGGTTGCAGCGAGCAAGTGCTGCTAGCTACTGCTGCAATGCAAGCAGCTGACAGCACAGTTGCACTTGTTGCACTGGCAGCTTTCAACAGAACAGGATGCATGGGTGGTAGCTTGGCACGTGAAGATCCACACACCTCATAAAGAGACATTGAGTACAGCAGCGACTGCTCTGAACACTGACATCTGCCAATGCGGTGAGACACCTGCAGCATCAGGCTAGACGTGTTTGTGACCCCAAAAAAGGCTGAGCTAGTCCTGCTGAATGTCTGCTAGAGGATGAGCAATGCTGTGTTGTACCATAATGCCCATCTGATTTAAGACATCATAGGTCTCAACGCTGTTGTCACTCAGCCCAACTGCTATCTGGTAGTTAGATAGCTTGCCAGTATCCAGTTGTGACGCAAGCTTGCAGTCCATTGTCCATTGAGCAAATGGACCAATTTGAGCCACATCTTCTAGTTGCAAGTCGGAGCTGTTGCTCAGATTTTGCACGATCAGCACCTGTACAGAACAACATTACAAGGTAGATTTCTTGTATGACTGTTGCACCGTACGCACTTGGACGCAGAAGGCGATGACTGCATCGTGCAAATTGCTACCAGGATTGACACTCCAGCCTTACCTTGACAATCCGTTCACCATGTACTGCCAATAAGCATCCCCTCGGTACTGGCAATGAGTGTACACCATGTACATGGACACCAGATGGCAACACAGTTCGCTTCGATTCCAGGCGACCGGTGGCGGCTTGATACAGTAGAATTTGTGAACCCATGCCTGCAACAATTCCCTTTGAGGCGTCAGGCCGTGAACTTGTGCGACAAAAGGGCGGGAAGGCTGTGCGGCAAAATACCTGCGGCGACATAGTCCTCGTTAACGCTGTTGCTAGTTTGGGTGAAGAGATGCAGAGCGGTGACATCCCCGACAAAGTCGCGGTGCTGCATGCTATTCGCGCGTGACAATCGCGGCAGACGATTTGAGCGGCTTTGTGTCTGGCAATCAAGTGAGCTTTGCAATTTGCAATTGCATCTTGAACTTGCTGTCACGCTGACACGGTCGCAATCGCTGGAACAGCATGCCGCAAATTGACTGAACATTGATGTGTCTGCGATTGCCACATATCAGTCACACATCAGTCAGTCATCAGTCAGAAACCAAAAGATGCTGAAATGACGAAGAAGAATCCGCTCCGGTCCGGTTGACCAAAAGTCTTGTAGCAGAGAGCCGCGATACAGGGCTCGGCTCGGCCCTCTGCTCGAACCTCCAATCTGCGCTGGATCGCTAGGATGATAGTAGCTAACGCGAGCAAGTGTCTGCTCACCTTCTGGCTTGTCCTGGTGTTTCAAGCCGGTAATATATAGTGTACACGCATCTGCGTCTCGATTTTGGGCGCACTCATGCAAAACGTCAATTGTTGAGGTCACGGTCGTTTGCAGGCATTCAGGCTGCACGTGTCAATGATTTCAGCACGGCTCGGACCCTCTTAGACGCCCCACTGGTTTTGTCGGCATCAACCTCGAAGTCTCCGCAGTGCGGAACGGAGGCCACCTGCAACGGCCTACCGTACACCGTGGGTCGCTTTTACTGCGTCGATCTAGGTGAGCAAAGTGTGCATGTGGATGATCATCGTTGATGAGCCAAAAAACGTCGATAAACTGCCGCAGCAGGCGCTGCACATTGCACTGACCTGCGCACACGCAAAACCGACCTTGATGAGCAAATCGCCTTGTACTACTTGCCAATAGTTGAGCATTTGATTACACGGAAGCCTGATGCAAGTCGTACACGCAAGCCAGGTTGGCTTTGCCAACCCTGCATGCCAGGGGCTGTGCAACTTGATATGCAGGCGGCAGTCGAAAGTGAACAGTGAAGATATGTAGTGAAAACATGATCAACATCCAGTGGCAAACATGTGCAATCAGTTTGCGTGCATGTCATCATAGTGTGCAGGGCTTGTTAAATGGGAGCACTGAAAAGTAGACCTAGCTGAGGTTGATATTCCTCATTACATTACATGCGCCAACAGACTGATCACCACAGCTCTTAATGCATCGTCCATGCAAGGCACAACACCAGCAAAGTGGCAGAATCGTAAAATCACACAGGCTCAGATGTCAAAAGTCAAGCAAAACCACTGCGCACAACAAGCAAGCAACATTCACAATCTCTCTGTCAAGCTTAAACAATATCATTACAGGAAAAACTGCCACTGGTATGTTGCTTGCAATGCCTCTGCAAATTGATCCCTGCAACGTCTATCTGCCTGCATAGGTATGACTGCTAGGGCAAGCAACAGCTTGAGAGATGGAGAAGGGAAGAAGTGTCAGACCTATGCATGGTGTCAGCTGACTTGAGTTTAAGCTGAACTCTTTGTTGCAGGTGCACATGATGCCTTGTGCCCAGCATTGGCCCCTTGTGCTTGCCCAATACCAAACACACATGGACTGCTGTATAGCTGCTACAACACAGAGTACTATCACTGCAGTACTGAAAACCCATGGTTGCCGCTGCTGCCTGGAAAAGGCAACAACAATGCGGGTACATGCCCAGCTCCGTGCTGCCAACAATCACCTTCACCACCACCTTCACCGCCTCCACCACCACCTCCATCAGCCCCACCCCCTGCATCACCCCCTCCACGTAAAATGAGCTCTCCACCACCTAGCCCCCCACCACCCAGCCCCCCCTCACCACCTCCACCTAGCCCAACATCGCCACCACCGCCCAACCCACCCTCACCACCTCCACCAAACCCACCTTCACCACCCACCCCTAGCCCACCTTTACCACCTCCGCCAAAGCTGCCTTCACCACCACCCCCTGGCCCACCATTACCACCTCCACCCAGCCCGCCTACACCACCGCCACCCAGACTGCCTTCGCCCCCTCCACCAACAACACCACCACCTCCCTTTTGGTTACCATCTGTAAGCCCGCCTCCACCTCGCTCTTCTCCCTCCCCACCACCACCCAGTCCTCCTTCACCACCACCACCTTCACCTCCTTCACCACCACCACTCTCACCACCTTCTCCACCACCACCCAGCCCTCCTTCACCACCACCACCCTCACCACCTTCTCCACCACCACCCAGCCCGCCACCACCCTCCCCACCTTCTCCACCACCACCCAGCCCGCCTTCACCTCCTCCACCTTCACCCCCTCCACCCAGCCCTCCTCCTTCACCGCCACCACCTTCACCGCCTTCACCACCTCCACCCAGCCCACCCTCACCACCACCACCACCTAGCCCACCTTCACCCCCACCACCTTCACCCGCCTCACCGCCACCACCCAGCCCGCATTCACCACCACCACCTTCACCAGAGTCACCGCCCCCAGAGCCCCCCTCACCACCGCCTCCCAACCCGCCTTCCCCTCCACCACCTGAGGTAAGACACAGTTTCACTTTTGGCTCACTTTGCCTAGCTTTGTACTGCAGCATTTTCCACTGCCTGCCAAGCAAATAGCATCAAGAGACTTGAAGTTAATGTCAGGATTGGCTAGTGCACTTTATCTACTGCAGATTTGATCCTGACAATCTACTGGTACTCATTTGTGAGCCTAGCTTCAACAGGGACCTAGCATTCACATTCAGATGCTTCAAGTCAAGGCATACCAGTCACCTTTCACGTCCTCTGCATGACTTTACAAAACACTCTTTGCTTGTAGATCAATGTCCTGCCTGAATTTGCATACAATGTTTTGCTTGCAGACCCATGCCCTGCCTAGAGTACTTATCATCGCAACCTTCTACTGGTACCCCTACAGTGACCCTCTCCCACTCTTCATTACTGAAATTTTGAGGCAATTGCTACAGTCAAAGCAATCTCTTTGTACATGTGATCAACATGCTCTTCTGCTTGCAGACCCCTGCCCCCACCCCTACAATGACCCCCTCACCCTCTGGGATCATTGCGCTTCCCTCACCTGAGTCACCAGCCCCTCAAGTAAGTGCAGTGCACGATCATGCATTCATGCAATCACATGAGTCATCTCTTGAGGTATGTGCAGATGCACAGTTGGGCAGTCACATGCAACATTCAGCATGGATGGATGCATCATGCAGCATACACATGCAGTCATGTTACCATCATGCTGCGTTCAAGCAGCACTCATGCAGCAGCAATCACATCATTGGCGACATATTCAAGCATGTGAGTCAGTCTCTCCTGAGGTAAGTGTAGATGGACAGATGCGCAGTCTTGAAGCATCTAAGCGAGTCAAGAATGAGTCATCAAGCTTGTTACCTCATTCTTGGCATCAGCAGAAAACCTATGTAGCTTCGCTGTCACAAATGTGCATTCCATCATTGGTCTGGAATGACGAAGTGCACGTCATCCCAGACCATGGAGTACGTACTGCATGTGAGTCAATCGCTTCTGACATAGGTACAGTGCCGGTGCAGATGCTCACTTGCTCAGTCACTCGCTCTCCCTGTCACTCATTCACTTACCCGTTCATGCATTCACAAGGGCCAATGTCTGCAGTTCCCAACTTCCTGTGAGCTGGTGACGAATGGAGGCTTTGAGACCGGCGACTTCACTGGCTTCAACACAACCATCCCTAATCCTGCCATGTTTGATGTGAGGTCCACTATGAGCACCTATGGAAACGCCAACATGGGCACTTACTACCTGTTCACGGGCGAGTTTGCTGACAATCTCGGCGGCACTATCTCACAAGTGTTGGGGAATTGTCCAGGCACAGCGCCCACCTGCACCCTCTCACTGTATCTCTATATTGCCACAGGTTTTGGGGTGAGTTTCTGTCCTACACTGATCTCAAGATCTCCTCATGATGATGCAAATCTTAGGGAAACAATGTATTTGGAGGCTGAGATGTTTTGCGTGCATTGTGTAACTTGCTCACATTGTCTTCTGCTTGTCTTCTAATGGAAGGAACACTGCTCTATTGCTGTCCCTTGCTACCTGTGTGTTTCACAGACGCATGATGTCAGGCAAAAACAGTTCTCATACCCAGAATGGGGATCAACGTTTTTCTCATTTTGGGTGCAGGCGCCACTTTGCAGGGACTGCTTGATCTCAGTTTCTGTGGGGGATCTCAATGTTCTGGACAGCAGACTTGATACCAGCCTGAGGGCCAACACTTTTGACAACTATGTACAGCACATATCAGCGCCCTTTGTGTATGAGGAGGGTGATGTGCTGAGCATCACTGCAAGAGATAGTGACTTCATCAGCCACTTCAAGCTGGATGATGTGAGCGTGATGTGTGAGTGCCTGGGCTGCCCGCCACCTGCTGCTGCCACTCCAGAGGTCAGCCTTGCTGCCTGTCATGAAGCCATGCACAACTGCATACTGCACCATGCATGGTCTACAATGCACACAATGCGCATGATGCACAATGCAATGTCCACAGGGTATACAATGCGCACAAAGCACAGTGCATAGTCCACAGCGTATACAATCCGCACAATGCACAATGTATCATCCAAAGGCAGTGCACAGTACACAAATGCTCTCAGGAGCTTCTGTCTACGAGTTTAATGGCACTTCATAGTCTGGTCAAGCTCGCAGTATCCTCTGCAAGACTTGGCTGGGTTTCTTGCAAGTGACTGTGTTGCACAACTTGCAGGGACCTGCTGAGCCAACTGCTCAGCCGATTTTGCCACCTCCCCCACCACCTGCAACTCCTAGACCAACTCCTGCCCCAACTCCAGAGCCATCTGCTGGAACAACTCCAGAGCCAACTGCTGAGCCGGCTCCTGAGGAGACAGCTGAGGCAACTCCTGAGGTAAGATGTGCCTGTGCAGATGCTCACGCTCTCCCTTGCTCCCGCATTCACCAACCCACCCACCTACCTACCCACCCACCCACCCTCACACTTACCCACCTACTCACTGAGGGCATTCAGCTTGAATTGTTGGCCTTTTCTGAAAGCTGCCCAGTCTCCTGCTGATGCTGTTGTGATGTCTGAATGCTTGTCATAATGCACTGTCTATGTGCCCGGTCTCCTTTCATGGTTTCTGCTGCAAACATGCAATGTCCAAAGCTGAGAGAGCTTTTTTGAAGAGAGAACAGAACAAGCACATCTGCAACCATGCATTGTTGAAAGCCAGGGCAAAGTTTTTAAAGAGAGAACAAAACAAAAACATCATCTGGTCTCATGTCTGCAGGCGACATCTGAGCCTGAGATCCCAACTTCCTGTGAGCTGGTGACTAATGGAGGCTTTGAGACTGGCGACTTCACTGGCTTCAACACAACCATCCCTGATCCCGCCGTTTTTGATGTGAGATCCAATATGAGCACCTATGGAAACGCCAACATGGGCACTTACTACCTGTTCACGGGCGAGTTTGCTGACAATCTCGGCGGCACTATCTCACAAGTGTTGGGCAACTGTCCAGGCACAGCGCCCACCTGCACCCTCTCACTGTATCTCTATATTGCGACAGGTTTTGGGGTGAGTTTCTTTCCTAAACTGATCTAGAGGTCTCCTCACAATGATGCAAAACTTAGGGAAACAATGTATTTGGGGCCTGAGTTGTTCGCTGGCATTGTGCAACTTGCTCACATTGTCTTCTGCTTGTCTTCAAACAGAAGGAACGCTGCTCTTGTGCTCTCGCGCTCTCCCTTGCTACCTAATGTTCCACAGACACATGTGGTGATGCAAAGCAGCTCTCTTATCCATGCATCTCAACACTCACGATTTTGGGCGCAGGCGCCACTTTGCAGGGACTGCTTGATTTCAGTTTCTGTGGGGGATCTCAATGTTCTAGACAGCAGACTTGATGCCAGCCTGAGGGCCAACACTTTTGACACCTATGTACAGCACACATCAGCGCCCTTTGTGTATGAGGAGGGTGATGTGCTGAGCATCACTGCAAGGGATAGTGACTTCATCAGCCACTTCAAGCTGGATGATGTGAGCGTGATGTGCGAGTGCCTGGGCTGCCCGCCACCTGCTGCTGCCGCTCCAGAGGTCAGCCTCGCTGCCTGTTTGGAAGCAACGCACAATGCACAATGCGCAACAACATACTGCACACTGCATGGTATACAATGGGTAATGCGTAGTGCACAATGCATCATCCACAGAATGCATTGCAGAATGCACCTTGCACCAGGCATTGCACAATACACAAATGCTCTCAGGGGGTGCGTGCGGAGGAAATAGCTGTGGGCCGGTAGCTGAAGGGTCTCTCTATAAGCTTGACAGCGCTCTGTAGTATTGTCAAGCTTGCAATATTGTCTGTATCACTTGGCTGGGTTTGCATGCAAGTGACAGTGTCCTGCTGCACAACTTGCAGGGACCTGCTGAACCGACTGCTCAGCCAATTTTGCCACCTCCCCCACCACCTGCTACTCCTAGACCAACACCTTCACCAACTCCAGAGGCAACTACTGAGCCAGAAGCTGAGCCAACTACTGAGCCGGCTCCTGAGGAAACTGCTGAAGGTACTCCAGAGCCAACTGCTGAGCCAGGTGCTGAGCCAACTACTGAGCCAGCTCCTGAGGGGACTGCTGAAGCAACTCCAGAGCCGACTGCTGAGCCAGGTGCTGAGCCAACCACTGAGCCAGCTCCTGAGCAGACTGCTGAGCCAAGTCCTGAGGAAACTGCTGAGGCAACTCCAGAGCCAACAACAGAGCCGGGTACTGAGCCAATCACTGAGGCAACTCCAGAACCAGTCACTGAGCCGGCTCCTGAGGAAACTGCTGAGGCAACTCCAGAGCCAACTTCTGAGCCAGGTACTGAGCCAATTACTGAGCCAAATCCAGAGCCCATCACTGAGGCAAATCCAGAGCCAACTTCTGAGGCAACTCCAGGGGGAACTGCGGAGCCGGGTACTGAACCAATTGCTGAGCCAGAACTCCCAGGGCTTTCTGACCCTTTTGACAACATCATTCTTGTCCCCAATGGGCAGCAAAACAATGCAGAGCACGGGCCCTTGTGAGATGATTTGATTCCATGCTCAAAATTGTGACCATTGGCAAGCTTGCAAGAGAGCTTTCTGCAACTGACAGTGCTTTTCCTGGCTTTGGGTTTGTACGCAAAGTACACATGCTGCTATGATTAAAGATCTGCCATCACAGATTGCTTATGGCCATATATGTGTCCAGGCTGTCTTTGCAGTATCTGGCACAAGACTATTTGGTTGCAGACAAATGAGAGAGCTGTGTTGGTGCACAAAGGTGCTAGTCAAGGGTGAGAATTTCACGTGTCATGTCATGTGCATCACGCGCAAATGATGACATGTTGGGCGCACCATTTCTCAATTGACCGCAATCAGTTGTGGTCAATCATTTGCCAATTGAAGGACAAGGTAATTTGTTAGCAAATTCCAAACAGTACTGCTCTGCGGCAGAAGCTTCTGTGCTTACTTAAGTGCTGCCAAAGGCTCTTTCAGTTCAGTTAGAATAGACTATATGCGGCTCCAGCTGCACATGAGGTTCTTTCCCCATTGCAAGGGCAAACAAATTTGCTGTTGCCCTGCATACTTTTGGGGTTGCTTGTACAGATAACATTGTCATTTTACACAACAGGTTGTTGGCAATTTCTCAATTGAAGAGCACAGTTTACGCTAGGGATAAATTGGGGGGATTTTTTTCTGGTTTGTTTGCTTGTCCTGGTATGAGATCCACCTTTCAGAGTCGAGGTGCGCATTTGTTGGGGCTGATAGGGCTTGCGGACACAGTACAGTAGTTTGGACACAAGACTAAATGCACAATTTCCATCTGAATGCATGGCAACATAGTGCTTACTGTTTGAGCTATGCTTGCTGAATGATGCACCTGTAACGACTTGTACATCCTCACCTGATTTCGAGTGCTCATCATGGGCCACACTCACAGTGTGTCGAATAAGACGAGATGGTGATGGTGGACTAGAAATACACAAGGGATATGTTTGTTCACAAGCCTGCATCAGGCTGCATCTGGACCTTGCAATTCAGCGAGAGCCTGCTTGACTGCAAATACACAGTGCTGCAGCCCAGATTACAGCAAGCGCAGTTCACCTGGACCTGATTGCACAGACTGGCTATATATCGCAGGCGTCTGTCACCAGCAGACAGCCACAGCATGTGCAAAGATGCATCATTTGACTTGGCTGCTTTTGGAAGACACGAAGCGGCAACACCCCGACAACTCCCTGAAGCTGCATGCTGTTGACCATCAGCCGCATTTGTATCTGCCGCTCATGTGAGTCACTATTCCCGTCAAAGCGTGTGGAACTTGCATCCCACATTGTGACGGCCGAAAGATTGATGCACAGCGTGCCCCAAAGTCAAATGTTGAATTGCCTCAAGTCATGCATGTAAAAAGCTCAAGGCTTCTATCAGTCACAGATCAGTCATCCATTGCAACCAAGATGCACAGGCACGCAAGCAGCATGCTCGTTCTCTTGCCTCGCTGCGTGTCGAGCTATTCGCTCTATTGTTCCCCGATTGACCAAAGCCTGATGTACAGCAAGATTGCGGCGTCTTGAAAGGATGCAGTTGGCAATGTGTCACAGCTCAAAAAATTTGTGACACCCAGAACTCCGAGGAGCAAACTCCATGGCAAACAATCTGTCATCGCGTGTGAATGCGGACAGGATGAGCGATTCGGGTGGAGAGCCGTCTTCCGAAGCAGAGGGTATGACCTATTGGACTATGAGTAGCTGAGCACATGCAGCCTTGCTTTCCATACCTGGTTGTATAACACCAACACACGCAGACAATTGACTTGACTGTCTCAAGGTAGAACAGCAACATTCTTGCGAGCGGTGCGGAAGGACCCACTTCTTTTCGCCATGCTCGTGGCCGTGATCATCGGTGTTGCCAGCGGCAGCGTGTTCCGGCAGTGGCAGCCGTCCTCTCGACAAGTTGAGCTTTTGGGTAAACAGCAGCGACGACATTGGCAGGCCTTAACATGTAGTCCATCAGCGCCACGAGCAAGGTCCGCGCAGGCTTGCTTGGGGAGCTCATGCTCCGTAGCCTGAAGATGCTGGTGCTGCCCTTGGTGGCGGGCTGCATGGTAGCCTCTGTATGTGCCCTTGGAGAGGCAGGCAGCGGCATGGGGCGCATAGCATCATGGACTCTGGGGTCATTCTTGCTTACAAACTGTATAGCAGCTGCGCTTGGAGTTGCTCTGGCTGTAGTAGCTCTGCCAGGACACCAGCAGAATTCAGTTCTATCAGGTGACCATAGCAAAATGAAATCAAGCACATCACCATCCTCATGCTCACCAATCCAAGCTGGCTAAAAAGCTGCTGCAACGCAGGTCCAAGAATGAGACCACTGTCAAGCACGTATCTTGCAGAGTCAGGTCTAGACTTGGCAAATGGGGGTATGTCTACACCCCTGTCCATACCTGCCAGCAATGGCGTGTTCAGGTAACATGATCAATGGCGTGCCAATGTCTCATTACTGCTTACGCATCAATTGGCAGAAATTGGCATTTTAGAAGAGCCTTCACAATCTGATCTGAGGCTACATTTTGAGACTGTGACACACATCACATTCTGGCATTGAGACCATGACACACCCACATTGCAGGCACTGGATTTGTTTCACTGGCAACTTTCTTCAAGACACATGGCAACATCAACTATCAGACTTGCTTTCAGGCAAAGTCAAGACCAGCCTGCACAGCCAAAACATGCCTCTGATGCCCTATTGAAGCTGCTGCGCGACCTGATCCCTGACAACATCGCTGCAGCAGCCGCAAACATGAACATCCTGGGCGTCATCTTCTTCTCAGTGTTCTTTGGGACAGCTTTGTCCCTGTTGCGTCATGATGAAGGCTGCAAGCAGATCATCAGTGGTGTTGAAGCTTTCAATAAAATCATCATTCAGATGGTGCGCCAGTTTCAGCTTGCTTCCTGTACTGTCATGCACTGTCACATTATAGTAATAGTCATCATTACACTTACCAGCATATGTCACATTGTCAGCTTGCAACTGTCATCCTGATGTTGCTCATATCATTTGTCATAGTCACGCATCATCTCACGTGTTGTGCCACATGCCATGACACCCTTCAGGTTGCTCGTGTCCTTCAACACATGTCACTTGTGTCTCTCATTCTGTTGAATACATTGTAACCAAGCTGCTGCCATGGAACCAGAAGTCCACGTCGATTGGCTGACATTGGACAATGCAGACACTATGCATTGCAGCACCCCATGCTGTACTGAATGTTGTGCACATCCACAGCCAAGTATCCTTTGATCTTCATTGCACTAGGGCAGAAGCTCTCAAAATGCTGCTGTGTTGCCTCATGGCAAGGGCTGGAGGGGGGGGGGCAGGAGAGCTTTGTCTTTGTACTTTGCCTTTGTTTTGCTGAATCGCTGTAGACATGCCTGGTCTCAAAAATGATTCGCACAACCAGTTGCATATCCTTGACAATCAGACTGTTGCCTTCTGCTAGTATAATTGTCATGTCATTCTGTCACAATTTATCAATTGTTTGAACGCTGATGAACTCATCCAAAACTGTCAATTCGCTGAAATTGTTTAGATGTTTGCTATTTATCAGGTCATCCACTGCAGGTGACGGCCATTATATACATATCTCCCCTGGGCATCGCCTCCCTCATAGCCGCCAGCATCTGCAAGACTGATGACCTGGCCAAAACCCTAGCCGCCCTGGGCAGCTTCTTCATGGTGTACATTGCTGGGCTGGCCCTGCTGTGCCTTGCCCTGTACCATAGCCTATTTTGGCTCCTGACCAGGAAAAGCCCCGCGCTGGTGTACAGGTGTTTTGGCCTTGCACTTTACCTTAGCCTATGTTTGCTATGTCGGCGCATGTCGGCTGACCAATCAAAGCCCCCTGCAAGTGTAGAGGCATCACGTGTGGTTTGCATGTAGCCTTGGCATTACGCACATTTGTCCATGGGTCACTACAACGACTGCATGCATATGAGGCCGTAACTTGTCAATG
Source organism: Trebouxia sp. TZW2008 (assembly GCA_002118135.1). Taxonomy (NCBI): domain Eukaryota; kingdom Viridiplantae; phylum Chlorophyta; class Trebouxiophyceae; order Trebouxiales; family Trebouxiaceae; genus Trebouxia; species Trebouxia sp. TZW2008. The sequence goes on from BDIU01000121.1 coordinate 91,841, forward strand.
CCTGCAGTGTGCTCTGTTGCAGCTAGCAAAGTTGTTAGTAGTAAGCTGCTGCTGCTGGCCATGTGTCTTGTCTTGAATCAGAGCTGTGACACAACATCAGCAAATGCATTTGTCAAGCACTTGCATCACACGGCTTGCTTGCAGGGCGTACAGCACACATAGCTGACGTGCTGCAAGCAGTCATCACGGTGATTGGCACAGACTCAGCATTGCCATGCTGCATGTGATCTGCTGGCATCAGCAACCTCACCAACAAATAGATGCACTCAGTGACACGGCATACAGCACACAAGCTGATGTGCTGTAAGCAGTCATCACTGTGATTAGCACAGACTCAGCATTGCCACCCTGCATGTGATCTGCTTCACACCAGCAACCTCACCAGTAAACAAATGCACTCAGTGACGCAAACAACCATTTCATGTGGCTTGCTTGCTTGCTTGCTTGCTTGCAGCAGCATACAGTACACACAGCTGAGGTTGTCGTCAGCACCATTACTTACATTCATTGCAGTGAGGTTCTGTGACCCAGTTTGGCGTGTACAAAAGCAATTGAATGCCTCCAAACGCACAGCTGATATGCTGCAGGGCATTTGCGCAAGCACTTATCACTGTCTTTGGCACAGACTCCAGTATAGCAACGCTGCCCGTCACGCTGCGCTGTGCAGCCCAGCATGGAATCAGCGATGCTGTGGCACGTTTTGTGTTGCCACTTGGAGCCAATATCAACATGAATGGCACAGCGCTTTTTGAGGCTCTGACAGTCATCTACATTGCACAGGTACATTTTTGCAGCCATTGGTTGCGCACAGGGTTATATTTCTGCAGCATTCGTACATCTGTCTGCTGAATAATCTACATTGCACAGGCACCTCTATGCATGCATATGTTGCACATGAGGGTCCATGCTCTGTAGTAGTCACCAGCCACTCTCTGCACGCAATGGCTCACCCCTTACAACAATCATCAGCCTTTCTATTGTTGTTCATTTGCATTGCACAGGGACGCCTGCACATCTTTGTGCCTGACACGCGGTGTCACACTCTGCAGCATCCATGATCCTTTCCGCTGCACACTGTGCTGTGCTTGCTAATTGTCATGATGTCAAGGAAGCCTTGCTACACATTTGCCAAAACCAACGCCACGCAGACAAACCATGACAGCTTGTTGCCGTCAGGATCAAGGAACATCGCAATGTGTCGACATGACATCAGCAGGTCACGCCTGCTTTGAAACATAGCGTAGCTCAGCCAATTCTTACCCAGTCCAACTGTGTACATTGCAGACCCACCATGTGACCCTCAACATGGCTCAGCTCATGATCATTTGGATGTGCGCGGTGTTAGCAGCCATCAGCGCTGCCGCCATTCCCTCAGCAGGACTAGTCACAATGGTCATGGTCATGCAGGTCAGCTGTATTTGCTGCTCAATCTAACTTCTGATCTATTTGTAGCATTGGCTGTTGCCATGATGCATCATCGCCCTCTTGCTCCTGTCACCATGCGCTTGCTTTCATTCTGTAACAGGTGCCATGCAGTTGTGTCATTGGGCTCTCCTGATGCACCTGCGTTTGATGTTTTATTGTAAGTGCCTAACTCAGAGTTTAGTATTGTGAGACAGGGCATTGATGTGAGCCTGATGCAACATGATTGCATGCCATTTCTGCTTGAAAGGCATCATGATGTGGATGCTATTGTCAGTGTCTGGTCACAGCCGCACAGACCTCCGCTCACGTTTGTGCATCCAGCTAGTACCGCGTCATGCAGTAGTCGCTCGCGTCTGACTCCATGCTGTACTTGCATGCCAGTATGTAACAGTATGTGTGTCTGTTTTGTGCTATGAGGTGGCATGTGTGGACAATGAGCAACGTGTGGCCTGAGACTATGCGTTCTTGTAGGCAGCGGACCTTGATGCATATCTAGAAGACATTGGCATTATATTTGCCCTGGACTGGTTGTTGGACAGGTGCCGGTCTGTGCCCAATGTTCTAGGAGACTGTTTTGTTTGTGCTCTTGTTCAACATAAGACCACAAGCCTGGGCAGAGCGAGTTCAGCTGCTGACAGTCACCTCCACGACACCCTGTTGGCCAATCATGTTATGCCTGCAGCGTGAGCCACTGAGCAGAGCTCCTTGACAAGTGCAATTTGCAAGATGAAAATTTGTCTTCATACTTTCATCAGTGTTTCTGTGCATGCATTAAGATGGGCAGAACACAGTCAGCTGTCATTGGCACAGTTGGCTCAAGGTGTGCCTGACCTCTGCCATGCACTAAATTGTCTTTGACAAAAGAGATACTGTGACAGGTTGCTTGTCAAAAGCGTTTGCTGCTGCTGTTGTGATATGCACATGGAAGGCTCACCCAGTGGATGCTAATGCTTTGCACACTTATGAGTGCTCACTTGACTTGATCAGAGACTGACCAACAATGCTCGGCAGAAGTTTCATGTGCCAAGCATTCAAAGCTCATGAGCTGAGCTTGTATCAGCACAGGTATGTATGATCACAGCACGCAGCACGACACCCAGCACAATCCTTATCGGACGACCCGACATTGCCGCGGTTCGCTGTACAGCACGTGTGGCGCAACAGGCCAACAATATTTTTCGTCGATCTTGGCAAGGTGCAAGGACGCAATGAACCTCTGGCTGGTGTGTGACCTGGACTAAAGCATTCTCTCAGAGCCAGAGTGTTCCGGTGCTCTTCGCGGGTGCTCAGCTGCCCGCACCGTGCAAGCTCGACATGCTTCGGATCGCAGTGAATGAAGCAAAAGCGAACGCTGCTACATGGGCCCCCTTGCAGTTCGACTCACGAAGCAAGCGAGTACGCACCTGCAGCTTACAGTCAGTGGACCCTCCCAGATGTAGCAAAGGTCTTGCACACTATGCTACTTGCTGAAGAGCGGCTGATTTGTTGCACTTTCGCAGACGTCTGATGCTCCAGAGTCTCCTGCCGCCAAGAAAACGAAGGCTGCTCAATCCACAGACACACAGTCTACAGCTATGCCGCAACATCTGCCCAGACCTGACACAACAGCTGCTGATACTTGCATAACGGGGCAGCCTGATGCAGCTGCATGCCAAGATGCTCCCCGTGCACCGCCTTTCAGCAGCAAAGTCCTTTCAGACGCTCACCGTGCTTCACCCCCACCCGTGGCAGACACCCTTGACTGGGCTCCTCCAGACACTTTGGCAGCTGCACATCAGACAACAACACCCGGCGGCGATCATCCTGAAATGTTGGGCACAGCTCAGGCGCAGCCTCAGCCTGACAGTCTTTTGCTTCAGTTGGAACCAGAACTTGCCAGCGGCTGTAAAGAAAAATAGGACAGCAAGGCAGAGGGTTCTTTCAGCTTAGCTCAGCCCTCCGCAAGCATGGTTCATGCTGGTGGCAAAAGTTGCTTTGTTGGAAGTGACAGAGCCAGCTGTGACCGTCTGACAGGAGCTGCTGAGACAACAGAGAGATCTGTGCCTCAGGTAAGCATCTGCTGCCTCAAAGACATGCTGTCATTGATTTGAAGTTTTGTTTTGACACCTGTGTCCGCGCAAATGGAAGGTAGGTAATAGGTCTGCCTCAAGGTGTGCAGAGGATGGGCCAGCATTGCCGCTGGTTCTGACGAAGCTGTCATCCTGCCATAATAAAATAGTAGTTGGAACCATTTTCTGCACAAACGCTAGCTGTGTCTGACCCAGGACCTGTCTTGCGAGGTCAAGTTTGCTTGGACATCATGTTCAGGACTGCCATGAGAGTAAACTTAAACCATCTGCTCGTCGTGAAGCTGCTATCCCAAGAGCATCATATCAGTTTGCTGCAGCAGTCACAATTGTTCTGTATGTTTGGACATGACTGCGAATCACCAAGTTGGCTAAGTGAATGAGTTGACAGTATTGACCTGCACTCATATTGCAATGCAACTCATGTACTTGAAGCCACCACAACGTGAAGCACTTGCTCCAGGTTTGTTGATGTCCCGTGACGTAAACTGCGACTGATCTACGCCTCAGCAAGTGAGCTGAGTGGAGTTGAGCAGATCTGAAGCTGTCTGCAGGTTGCTCCAGGTTGCATATGCACCTTGTACACGGCAAAAACAGGTTGGGAGAATCTGCCTCATGTGGCGTGCACTGCAGCTCTGGCTACAAACGCTGTATCAACATTGTGTTGTCACAGAGGATTTTGCCCACCTTTGTACAGAGATGACTGACAACCACTCAGTGCACACAGGGTTCAAGGCCTGAGTCAAGGATAGGAAGCCATGCCAATGCTGCTGCTGACAGAAATGCCATTACGCCAATCAACACTCCCAGCACACCAGCCAAAGCTGTTGCTGACAGAGTTGCCAGTACACCAGTCAACCAGCCAATCACGTCAACCCTGCCCCCGACTGCGCAAGTAAGATACCTTGCCTTGACATTCTGTCATGCAGGCTTGCGCATCAACATTGGTCCTTTTGATTCTGCCATCAACTTTGGATCTTTTTGATTTGTCTTGACACTGTGTCATGCACTGTTGCTTGTACAGCACACAAACGCCATTGTCTCTTCGAGTTGTTCTTAGTGTACCACTGAGGCGTGGTTCCAAGCACAGGGCAGCTGAAACTTACTGGATGTTGCATCATGTTGCACACTGTCATGCAGACCGTCAACACCTTTGTCTACCATATTGCACACAATATACCTGCCACATGTGTCATGCAGCATGGTCTCTATACAAAACCAATGGCTGGACAACTTGCGTCAAGCACACGCAGCAGCTTGCTTTGTGTCACAGCATCCAGTGCAAACCCCACGAGCACCTCACTTGCTACATATGCCATGCAAATGCACTGCAGATATGCATAAGCTTGCTGTTGCACTTGCTGTGCATGCCACATAATTTGTGCACTGCTGATTCTGACAAGCTATTACAGGCGCTGGGCAGTGCACTGCCATTCCAACAAATACAACAGGTCCTAGAAGACTGTCAGCATGAGGCAGCATCTCTCAGATCGATACTAGCACGTAAGGAACGGGATCAGCCCTTCAAGCAGCTACAGCAGGACTTGGCAGATAGTCAGAACGAGGCAGCATCTCTCAGGTCAAGGCTGGAACGCCAGCAGCAGGAAATGGCAGACTGTCAGCGTGAGGCCGCCTCTCTCAGGTCAAGACTAGCACGTCAAGAGCAGGCTCAGCCTAACAGACAGCTACAGCAGGACTTGGCAGACAGTCAGAATGAAGCTGCGACTCTCAGGTTCAAACTAGCACATCAGGAACAGACTCAGACAGCAGTTAAACCAGCGTCTAATTACTTTTCTGCGTCAATTGCAAGCCTGACCAGTCAACTGCAAGACCAGCGGCAGCAGCAGTCAGATCTGCGCGCTCAACTCACGAGATCCGAGCAGGACGCAGCAGCGGCAGCAACAACCGCTTCAGGCTTACGCGTTCTGCTGCGTCTTGTAATATTGCGCAGCTTGCAGCAGCAGCAAGGATCTAATCAAGTGTGCCCTGAGTCAGCAGAGCAAAGCGTTGCACAGCATGCAGAGCAGCTGCTTGTTCTGGAGCAGGAAGTGAGTCAGGATGAGTCATCAGCAGCGCAGGCTGCAGCTGCTGTAGCAGCTCTCAAGCAGCAGCTGGAGCAGCATCAATCATCAAAGGCAGAGGCAGAAGCTACCATGGCAGCTCTCAGGCATCAGCTGCAGCAGCATCAGTCACCAGCTGCAGGAGCAGAAGCTGCTGTGGCAGGTCTCAGGCATCAGCTGGAGCAGCATCAGTCATCAGCTGCAGAGGCGGAAGCTGCTGCAGCAGCCAATGTGCAAGATCTGGTAGATGAGCTAAACACGCTACACAACAATCATGCAGCCTCTGAGCAAAAGCTGCTGGAACAGATCAGTTCTTTGCAGTCTGAGCTCCACGAAAAAGTCAGCAGCAATACTCAGCTGCTTTTGCAACTCGGCCAGCATCAAACAGCAGCCAAGGCAAAAGCGCAGAAGTCGGCAAAGAGAACTGTCGAGTGCCGGCAAGCAGTCCAAGAGGCTGATTGTCTGGTTGTGAAGCTGACAGCACAATCAAAGCAGCTGCAGAGTGATCTTGAGGCCAAAACACAGGAGCATGCTAGGTCAGAGCAGTGGATGCAACAAGTGCTCAAGGAGTCAGAGGTTGTGCAACGTCGACTTGAGCATGAGCAACAAGCCGCTCAAAGCGCCAGCGCTACTGCCATGGCAAATGCCGCAAAGGCAGAGCAGATGGAAAGAGACATGTCTCAAATCCAGCAGGCTTGTGATGCCAAGTGTGCAACTGCTGAGCACCAAAGCCAGCAGATTATTGATGCCAGTGCAAAGGAACTGCAAGACTGCAAGCAGGACTTTGTGAGGCAGTGTGTGTGTCTAGGCCAACAAGCAGCGGCTGCAGACGCCGCTGCATCTGCTATCCAAGTCAAGCTACAGGAAAAGATCATTGCACTCAAGGCTGTTGTCAGAGACAAAGATGCTGATACTGCTGCTCTCAGTGATGTTGTCAAGGAGAAAGACGCCAATGCAGCTGTCACAGAAGCAAAGCTACAGGAAGAGATTGATGCACTCAAGGCTGTTGTCAGGGACAAAGGTGCTAGTCTTCAGCAGGCTGCTGTTCTCCAAGAGGCTCTCAGGCAGAAAGATGTCAATGCGACTGCTACCCAAGCAAACCTACAGGAAGAGATTGATGCACTCAAGGGTGTTGTTAGGGACAATGATGCTAGTCTCCAGCAGGCCGCTAGCAACATCATCGAGAGCAGCGTTGCTCTCCAACAGGCTCTCAGAGAGGAGAATGTCACTGCAGCTTCAATTCAAGCAAAGCTACAGGAAAAGATTGATATACTCAAGGTTGCTGCCAGGAACAGTGATGCTAATGCTGCTGCTCTTAGGGTCGTTGTCAGGGAAAAAGATGCTGTGATTGTTGCCCATTTGAATACTATTGAACAGAAGGAGAAGGCATATGAGGGTGCGCTGCATTTGCTGGGAGCAGGATGACGGGTTGATGTATCTGATGTCAGCAGATTCATTTCTTATTGGGTACAGGCTGTTTTATTTGCAAGCCTTAATTTTGATAGAATAGGAGTTTCTGGCCTTTTTCCAGTAACATGCGCCTTGGAGGGGAGGTTTTCGATTGGGTCTGTGCAACATGGTACCTCACGGCTGAGCAGCAGGTGTTGACTGAGCAGAGAACACTTGTACATGTTGCATATTGATTTCAAGCCAAAGTGCTGGCCAAAATTGTAAATGTTGCTGTGCTTGGCAGCCAAATGCGAGTGTACCTGCCTATGGCCTTGGTAAATCTCAGTCAAGTCTGCATCAGATGATGGTGACAGCACCCTTTGCAACTGCTGAGTTCCACAAGACTAAGTACGGGGCTTGGGTCCGGCACAGCTCGACAAGCACACACCTATTGCAGGCGCTTGATGTACCTGAGTTGAATGTGATTGTGCCGCCAGCAACATCTGCTATCCATGTTTGCTTTAGAAATTGTGACTTAAGCCAGGAAGGGGGCTTTGTGCAGTGATGCAGCTTGAGCAACCTCAGGTACGGTCATAGGGGGGTTGACTGGGGGTCACCCCTGGGGTAATTGCCCACAATAATTTGAGTCCGTGATGTCAGCAAGAAGCGATCTGATGTGCTTTTGCACGCCAAAACTGCTCAGGTTGCGGGCCCCGCGTCTCCCAGACGGCTACAGACTGCTTCAAGGGCCTTCCGATGTTTTGCTGCACACTTGCTGCGACTGCTGCAATCTCAATCAAGCTGACAGGCTGAGTGCTGGCCAAGACCGCCGCACACACGACTGCCAGTGTTGAATGCCTGTGTCATTCCTGCTAGTACCGTTGAACGAAAGGGTTTGAGACAGCGTATCGAGCAAGGCTTTGCCTTAATTTGGCGATATGACGCGCTAGGTCAACAACAACGCTGGCCCTGCATCAGCAGGGTTTCGCGCTGTTACCTGCACATACTGACTGGGCGTCGCACCGTTCTGATAGATGCGACTCATAGACAAACGACTACAATACAGTCCACAGGATGAGCCGCAGATTCCCGCTTTTCTCGGCAAGCTAAGAACAAAGCAGACCGATTTGCCAGCCCTGCCCAAAAATGCAGCCAGCATGGCAGGGCCTACGCCATGGTGCAACTGGGTTGTTCGTGGGCAAGTGTTAGCAGGCGCCTATCCAGCCAGTACAGATGACCGGGAGACAGAGAGACTCCTCACAACTTTGCTTGAGCATGGCATGGAGGTGTTTGTTTGCCTCCAGGCAGAGGTGTCTCTGAACATCCCTGAGACAATGTGGCGTGCAGGCAGGGGCTTGAGGTAAGCATACATATAATCGCTTCCCACTTTGCTGCAATGCAAAGCAGACATGCCCATGACTTGCTTCACAGGCCATACATTAAGGATGCACAGAAGATCTTGACCAAAGCCCGGGAGCTGGACAACCCACGCATCTTGCAGAGCAAGCTGAACTTCCTGCACCTGGCAATCATAGACGGCAGCATCACCACTGACAGCGCAATCAGCAGATTGGCGGACGATTGCTGTGATCGCGTAAGAGCTGGCGAGAAGATGTACATCCACTGCTGGGGTGGTCACGGCAGAACAGGAACTCTGGTCAGTATGTCATACCTTCACAGAACAGCCGATGCTGCCAATCAGTGCTTTGAGCATTGATTGCTGCAGCTGTTCAGAACATGCTGTATTGTGACGACCATCTCCCAGTTTAGTGTGTTTGCTAAGCTTGTGTGTAGCTGTTCAATGCATTCTGTGTTGCTTCTGCAGAGGCAAATCTAGAAGTGCAATGCTGCACACAACATATTGCATGTGCAACAGTCACCTTGCATGCTTGACCTGGCTTTACAAAGTCATTTTGCATTGCATCTGTCAAGAGGGGATTTGCGATGCAGCACATGTTGAGGTAAATGCAGAATCACATTCTTTCCAATACTCAGGAAGTTAGGTTTCGCAGTCGTAGTGTCAAATGATGAAATTCAGGTTGCCTTGATGCTGACTTGCATGCAAAATTCCAAATTACACACCACTCAGGAAGACAGATTTTGCAGTTGTAGTTTCCATATGCTTGACTCCACGGTGCTGGTATGCTTGATTTCAGGTTGCCTTGATGCTGGCAAAGTTGTACGGGCTCAGCTGCAATGAAGCGCTGAAACACACGCAAGCATTCCATGACGCAAGGCGCTACCCTCAGAACGTGCGGTCACCACAGACAGCAATTCAGCGCACACAGGTAAGTTCTGCTGGTCATTTGCTTCTATTTAGAGTTTTGCAGATGTTTGGCGCTATTTGCTGCCATTTTGCATGACTTGCACTATGTCAGAATGCACACAGCAGTTAAGAAAGGCTGTAGCCACTGCGATTGTGCTTTAGCTACATCATCAGCCTCGCTCTGTGATCATCATTATCTTTAATGGAGAGCAGCTCATCAGAAAATGCATTGTCCACAAAGCTACGAGGACAGTAATCACCTGCTTGCTCTACTGCAGAAGCTGACCTCAATCTTTCGTCACAATATCCTCTGCATCAGCCTTGTCTTTAGTCACATTGCATGCTTCACAAACCTTGTCTATTTGTTGAATGCTTTTTCTGCTTCAGGTACGGCGCCTTTTGGCAACAGCTATGGCTGAGGCTCAGCCTGTAGGGAAGGGGCAGGGGCTTTTGGGAAGCCCCTTGCCAGGGGGCTCTCCTGGGCTGCTCACAAGTGCTGCTCCTCGTGCTGTGGCTGCTGCTGTTTCACGTACCACACACGCCCTTGGTCGATCTGGTAGTGATGACACTCTCAGGTAAGCACATGCATGCTACTCTGTATGCTGTGGCTGCTGCTGCTTTGCGCTACACAAGCTCCCTCAGCCGCAGTGATGACGCTCTCAGGTGGGTACATGAGTGCTGCTCAGCGCTGTAGCTGCTGCTGTTCTGCGCACCACACACGCCCTCAGTCGATCTGGCAGTAATGACGCTGTCAGGTGGGTACAAGAATGCTGCCTCACGAGCTGTAGCTGCTGCTGTTGCATGCACTACACACGCCCTCAGTCGCTCTGGCAGTGATCGTCTTCTCAGGTGTGCGCATGTCCAAAACTTTAATTTATAGGGTAAAGCACCTCAGCATCAATGTATGCTTCATGATGGGCAGCAGTTGGCCAGACAAATACATTGTGGAGCATGCAAGCAGCAAGTCCAGCTGACAGTGTCAGAGTGGCAGACTGCATGTTAGTCAGCATTTTGACATCACCCTACGTCACAAAATATTTCGATCATTATGACAGCTGTATAAGCGATCTAGGACATGCGCTTTGTGTTGTAGTTATAACAGAAGCAATCACACTTTGCTTGCGAGTCAAGTCATTTTGCATTAATGCAAAGCAGATTCTAGACAAAGCGTTCGCTGCATGCAGAAGTCAGCAAGTGTTTCCCACAGAGACAGTATGCAACAGCTTTGAGACAAAGCACCTCTCTGTCTGGCCTTGTGGCATCGTCAGCCCGTATGCCATCACATATGCCATCAATGCAATGCAAATCTCCATCCATCATTGCAAACCTGCAAGTTGTTGGAAACAGCCTGTGCTGCTTGAAGTCAGCAACTGAGTTCCCCCACAGAGGCAACGCACAACAGCTTTGAGACACAGCACCTCTCTGTCCGGCCTAGCAGTACTGTCAGCCTGTATGCCATCAATGCAATGCAAACTTCGCTCCAAGGCAGGTTGTTTTACTATTATCACTGCAAAGCTGCAAGTGCCTGACAAAACATGTGCTGCATGCAGAAGTCAGCAAGTGAGTTCCCCACAACGGCAGCGTGCGACAGCTTTGAGACCTAGCACCTTTCTGTCTGGCCTAGCACTACTGTCAGCCTGTATGCCATCAATGCAATGCAAATCTCCTTCCATCATTGCAAAGCTGCATATTGCTAACAGAGCATGTGCTGCATGCAGAAGTCAACAACTGACTTCTTCACAGAGGCAACATCTTTGAGGCACAGCACTTCTCTGTCTGGCCTAGCAGAACTTCAGCCTTTATGCTATCAATGCAATGCAAACTTCCTTCCATCACTGCAAAGCTGCCATGTGTTTGACAGCACATGTGCTACATGCAGAAGTCAGCAAGTGAGTTCCCCACAACGGCAGCGTTCAACAGCTTCAAGACACAGCACATCTCTGTCAGGCCTTGCAGCATCATCAGCCTACATGTTGTCAACGCAGATGCGGCCATCAGGGCGAGTGACCAGCAGTGCAGCAGTAGCAGCTAGTACTTCCTCTGTCAAAGCACATTTGCCAGCCAACACTTCTGCTGTGAAAGCACAAATGGCAGCCAATGCAGCGCTGCCCAGCCATGCATCAAACAGAATTGCAGCAATTCAAGGCAGCAGGAGTCTCAGGTCCAGCAGCAGTATGAACTCTGGCTTGACTGACAGACTAGCGAGCAAGGCCAGTCATAAGTAAGTGGATGACTCTTGGCAGGCAGGTTGCGTTACACTGCCAGGACATGCATCAGACATCCCAGCAAAAGACAGCTTGCTTTTTCTCTTGCACAATGCCTGGTGCTTGCTGCATGCTGCATCTCAGCTTAAATGCAGGCTTCCTTGCTGCAAGGTATTCATGCAGTTCTGGGTTGCGTACATGCATGTCCTGGGCCGCTTCTGCTCAGGGAGGTTCGCGGAGAATCTCATCCTGACGCCTGACAGCAAAGGATGTTCTTTTTTCTCTTCTTATATTGCATGTCCAGGTCTGCAATAAGATTGGTGTTATGCTTGCATGTTGCTGCGATATAGGATACAGGATCTGCGCCTGTTTCTCAAAGCTTGCTTAGCATTACACTTTTGGGAACTTACTTCCAGATCACCAACCAAGTAACATTTGTGCGATGCTTTGCAGAGGAGCGCCGCTTGCAGCAGAAGCTCTGTCTAGCGTCAGTCAGTATACAAAGAAAGTCAGTGATCAGCTGAGCGACAGCCTTTCTTCTGCGTGGAGGCGCACATCCAGCCACTCAAGAGACCTGGGCGACAGGCTACAGGGCTTCAAACGCTGACCCAGACAAACTCAGTAGCAGCACCAATGTTGTGTTAACCAGTGCGTTGTTCTAGCAATTCAGCCTGTGATGGATAGCCTGTAGATGTATATCATGCCACGGCTACCTACTAGCTAGTATGGGCTAGTGTACAGTGACTGTAGTATAGCATGCTCAGTCGTCGCGGGTATGTTTTTGCACATTGCATCGTACCTCTGTCGAGTTTTGGGGCTGTGATATCTGACTCCCCTAGGCCTGTAAAGTCCCGTGTAAAGGGGAGTGCCTCACAGCGCAGCCGCAATACGTGAGCTAGATCAGCGAGAAGTGCTTGCCATCATGCTCACATGCAGCCATCCCACGTCATGACTTTGTCATTTCCTAGCCTTTTACTGCCCTTAAAGTTTGATGACGAAGCGGCCTCACAACCTCGGACGAAGGGGTTAAGTTTGTGTCACAAGGCATCTTTGCAGTTCAGCTAGTTGCATTGTGCATCAGTACTCTGTAGAATAAGCAGTTTGTCGAGCTGTAAAAGATGACACTTTTGTCCACAAATATCAGATGAGTCTCTTTTGTGCACTGGCAGATGTAAGCTGCGTAGCATACTGCAGTAAATTATTCTTACATGTGCTAGCGGTGTCAACTCAACAATAAACATGAGGATGCTTGCATGAAATCACAAAACAGCTGCTTTTCAACAAGCCATTACAATACGCATTATCTACCCTTCTCATGCTTTATCCACCTTCCCACTGCCAGCAGAAGCTTCAGACCAAGCATGATGCACACGATTTGCCACTCAATACTGATAGCTCAGCGATTACGCGTCTTGGCAGCGCCATGAGTCTCCCAAAACCCTTTCAGTGCAGACACTCCAGTCTTGCTAGTAGGAATTTGTGCCTCTACAGTACTGTGGTTTGAGCTCTGGTCTTCAAGAGGCTCTTGCTTGATCTTTCTCAACTGCACAATGGGAGCAGCCTGCAAGTCATCAGCAGCCTGTAAGGCATTTGGCATGATTGACGCACTGATGCAACTCAGTTACTGTGAAATGGAGTGCAGACTGTTCAGCTTCAAGCTGGTCAGGTTGTGGCTAATAAAGAGTAGACCCCAGTCTGCCTGTATGCGTGCTTGTTGCGTGTTGGCATTTGTTTGGTACTCCACGGCCATGAGGCGTTTCAAGCTTGGCAGATCAACAAGCCCAATCTGCAAGGACTATTTGAACAGTTTGATGTATAGCTGAGGCTTGAAGCACTTGTGAGCGTTGCATGCTTGGATACAATGACACAGCTGTGGCGCTGCACGACTTTGCTTGCTGCTCCTGTCATCCTTGAGGGCATCGAAGCATAGCTTGGATGAGGTAATTGCAAATGCAAGGCACACAACCGTTTCTTGTTCAATCAGGCACTCTCAGGCTCAGCAATTGTCTGTAATGTTGCCCACATGAGCGTCAGCCTACTGCAATGCCGCCCAAAAGTGCAGAAACAACATGCACTCCGCCTAAGATTCAGCCTTGCGTATCCCTGGCACCTTGTTATTGTCCAAGCGTGCAATTCAATGCTGACATGCAACTGACCTGGCCACCATCATTCTCCTTGTTTCCAAGACTTTGCTTGACTGGCGAGGCTGCCTCAGGGCCAGATTCCAGCCTGACTCGTCTGAGCTGTCCTCTGAGTGCAGCCACAGGGCTGGGGGCTTCATGCTGGGGCTGTCTGGGGATGCCCTCTTGAGGCCTGTGAAACAGGAAAAATGAAACAGACCAGCAATGTCATGCTTGCTGCAATGACAGGCTGATATGATGCACAAGGTCTGCCGGATTTTGATGTCCACCCTAAACAGTTCAGACTTGCCAAAGAATGAATTAGGCAGTTGACTGTTCCTGTATGTATCTGGCTGGCCTCCTTTGAGCCTGCCTGGCGTGGGGTTTTTGTTCTTAATATACGACTGAACGGATGGATGAATGGAGGATGATATCTTCCAATCCTGCCAACAATTGAAAATGCCGTCAGCTAGAACACCTGATCAAGTGTTTTCAGCACGATGACCTGGGCGTTGCAACAATTCTTGTGTCTGAAATGTACCCAACTTTAGCACAGGACCAAACTGGTTGGGAGACAAGCGATTGCTCCTGTACGTGTCTAGCTGTGCCTGCTGGGCCTGACCAGCATGCATTTTGTATGAATGTACCAGTGCATGAATGTATGCATGATTGTACCTGACTGCTTTGAGACGGCTGCCCAGCAGCCTGTCCAGATCATTTGCTGGTCTGGTTTGCTGGGCCTTCACAGGCGTGACAACTGCTTCTGTTTCTGCTGCTCCTGTACTGTTGAGCTCTTCCTCTTGGTTTTCTGGCCCATGAGCAATGCCTTGCTGTGTAGTTACTGCCCTCTGCGGCGACAGCTGCTGAGCTGATGCAGATGAAACACCGGGGGCTGCAGCTTGAGCTGCTGTCTCAAGTGCAGCTGACTCAGCAGTGCTTGAGTGCAGAGCTGCTGAGCTCTGAGGTGCAGAGTCAAGGGCAGCAGATGACACCTCAGCGAGTTGTGCTTGAGTGCCGTCATCATCATCAGCTGTGAGGGATGGCTCTGAGTCTTGAGCTGCTGATGCCTGAGCTGCTGAGCTGGTGCTGTTTGCACTAGACCTGGTGCTCCTGCGAGTCTTGGTTGATGGGGCTTTGCTAGAATTGCTGCCCTTGACTGCAGCCTGAGATGCGTCCAATGAAGTCCTTCCCACAGCTTGCTTTGCACTCTCTGCATTCTGATTGCTATTCTGCTGTCTGTTCTCCTTGGACTGCGCATCAGCACTGGACTCACCTTGCTGCTCTGCAGGCAGCACAATGACAGTCAAGCGACAGCTGAGACAAACCCTGCTGCCTTGCAATAGTGTATGAGGTCAGAATGTCAGCCCAGCTGTTTACCCACCGCATCAACATTTGAGAGTGCTTCTACTGCACAAGGCTGCGGATAAACTTTTGCATATGCTACCAACAAGAGCATGCAATGATGCAAACAACAAACTCCAAAGTTGCAGTACACAGACTGATGTAATACAGACTTGATTATGAGAAAAGTTTCAAGCGCAACTGAATCATGACAGGGGAGTCCTGCAGCATTGAGTCAGCGCAAGACCATTCCGCACAAATGCATCACGGAAAATCAGCTCTGCAGCCATGACAACGAATATCAGGCTGCGAGGTCTTACCAGTACTGTGAGCATCTTGCAGCTCCATCTGTTGCAACTGGTGCTCAACGGCAGTCACTCCAGGCTGTAAGCCTTGCTGATCCTCAAGAGTTGCTGAGTCCAATTCCGCCTTGTCTGCTGCAGCTGCTGTGTCGCTTCCTGGCATAGCACTTGAGCTGCTGGCATTGTCAGACTGTTCTGTTGGCCCTGCAGCTAAATACCTTGCGTCCAAATCATCAGAAGCAAGACAAAATTATCCAGGTGTCTTGCTTGTCGTCATTGCCAGATCACATTCATGCATCCACTGCCGACTTGCTTTGCATTGCTTCACGGTGTGGTCTTCAATGATGCAATAAAAGACTGATGGACTTGTTGGCACTGCATTGAGGTCTAAACATCTGCAGTTAGCCTGAATGCACTAGCTACACCCCTGATAGTGCCCATCAGTCATGCACACAGCGCAGCGGCCAAATGCATCCAGGAACAGGAACACAACTGCTCAAGATTTCACGAGCTCTGTATCAGCATCACAAACAGGTACTAAAGTCATCGCTTGTAATGATAACCATACTGAGGGGTTTTGCTGTTAGTGACGAGCAACAGAAGCCACTTTGCCTGCTGAGCAGCAATGCTCACCATCTGCAGCATCCCCTTGAGCCTTCTCCTGCTGCATTTCACTGACAGCATCCTCTTCAGTTGCTTCTTGCTGCTCACCATTGGCGGCACCCTCTTTAGCTTCTTGTTGTTCAGCAGCAGCTGCTGTCAGCTTGTCCTCAAAGGCCTCAATGTCTGCCTTGCTCTCAGCACTGAGCTTTGGCAGTTTCTTTGCCTTGGCAATGCAACCCTATCAACAAAAGAGAAAACTGGCTTTTGTTGATGTTTTTGCAAAATATGTCTTCTTACAAGAATCAGCAGCTGACAGGGTGTCCTCAAAAGCCTCAATGCCTGCCTTACTGTCAAACAAAAAATGTCCAGTGTGGCAAGAGACTGACCCTGTGCATTTGAGACAGCAGACAAGTCTTGGCACTCAAAGACAAGGGGGCACATACACCTTACCCACATGCTGCACCTGCAAGCTTGCAGTTCAGGTGGATTGTCAGGGCCATTTGTGCTCTTTGATGACTTTAGGCAGCAGACACAGCATACAGACTGAGCTCAGGGTTGACACACATTTTCTCTGCACTTGAAAAGCCCAACTTTTCATTGGGCAGTTCAAGCCAACAGACAAGCCAAAATCCCAAACCACATGGACTTGTGCTCATTCCTACACTGTGAAGAGTGCAGCATGCTTGAGCTGTCATGTGAAAGCAGTAACAGCACCTGGAAGGAGGTGAGAACTTGGGGTCCTGTTAGGCAGTCCTGATGGCTTCAACTATGTGCTTACTTTCAGTTGTCAATCATGCAAAGGCAGCTGCAGTACCTGGAAGAAGGTGAGGACTGGGGGGTCAGCCAGACAGTCCTTGTAGCATCGGAACATGTCAGCCATCTTACGGAAGCCCTTCTCGCCAATGCTCAGCTGCCCTAGGCAGAAGCCAATGTTCCTCCACTGCTTCCGCTCCTACATGTGCAGTCAGAAAAGTCCGCCCAGAAACATGCAACCATGAGCATGGAATTGGAAGGCCAGGTGCCTGCACTGCTTGCGCTGCTGCATGTGCAGCCAAGAATGTTGACTCAGAAATACATATTCAGGGAGACGTATCCCAAAAGCCAATATTCCTCGATTGTTTCCGTTTCTGTGTACACAAGCTTGCAGAAGATGTGTTATGACTTTAAGGATGTTTGCACAATATGTAATGCAGCACGGCAGCATGACAAGTCTCAACAGTGGGCCAGACTTTGCTCTGCACGAGCATTTTGTTAGCTGATGCAACCTGACTGTATGACTTCTACTGCATGTATGATGCGTGCAGTTCTGTATCTTTGAAAGCAATAGCTTCTATGTTGATGTGCACTGCTGCGTCTTCAGCATGCGTGTACATGTCAGGAAGAAAAGAAGGCAGGACAGAACCAAGGACTCAACTTACAGTGGCAGGGTGTAAGGACAGAAGGATGAACTGTAAGAAGGAAGCAAGAAGGGCAACAAGAAGGACAGACAGAAAAGGGGTTGCCGACCTGGGCGGCTTGGAAGCACAGGCACAGCTTCTTTACCATTGAGTCAAACGGCTTCTCCTTGGCAATGTGTGTAGTGACAGCTGCCTGACTGTATTTTGCACATGATTGTTAGTGATGCATAGAAGCAGGGTTGGTGAGGCGGACCTGAGTGGCTTGGAAGCGCAGGCACAGCTTCTCCATCAGGCAGTCCACCTGCTTCTCCTTTGCAATGAAGCTGAGCAGGTGGCGCATGATGGCCTGAAACTGCTCCTGAGGCAGACCTGCCTCGCTGCTCAGGTTGGACAGCATGTCTGGCAGCAGATTGTATATTGGGCTGGTTCCCTGCAGCCCAAAGCCCTTTTGCTTGAGACTGGTTTGTGAGAGGAAAGGAGGGGGAGGAGAGGGGCGGGAAGGGGGGGGGGTGTTGGTGGGAAGGGAGGGGTGCAGCATGCTCTGCAGCAAGTGTGATTTGGCGTTTCCCTGAATGTCATTTCAAGGTGCGTATGGAGGTGTTCCCCATGAAAGGAGGCTCAAGGACAAGTGCAATTCAAGGCAAAAATGCAGCTAGCCATACCTTGTAGTTCTTCTGAGCAAGCTCATGGAAGAAGAGGTGCGCCAGGTCCTTGATGCCAGGGTCAGGGTCCTGCAGGCACAGGGCCATACGGGCAATGTGCCCCTTCACCTTCATCATGTCATTCATGATCAGGTGGGTCAGCACCATCAAGCTGTTCTTGCGCACCCCTGCAGCACACAGACTTGATCATGATGATTTTGTCAGTCTTTGTCTGCAGTCATGTCGCCAATGACCAAACAAACTGACATCGTTGAACAATGTTTGCTAGACGCCTAGTCATAGATGGGTTCACCCCTCCTTATTTATATGCATGACAGTCAGGACCAGGAAAATATTTGCCCTGATGTCCTGCAATCCTGGTAGTTCCACTTTGAAGTATGTTCTATTGCATGCAGCAAGTGAGCACACAAAAATGTGGTGAGCTATACAGCCACTAGGATCAGGCCATTCACAAAGGTGCTAGCAGCCATATTCTGTGTCACAAGCTCAACAAGCAACATGCTCAGGCTAACACTACGTGAGTGTTGCCAGATAAAGACAGCTGTGCCATGCAAGGTTTGCACCAAGTACGTATGTGCAGGTTAAGGTCCACTTGACTGACCAGTATCAGGGTCTGACAGAGGCCCATAGATGCGCTCAGTCCAGGGTTCCAGCAGGTTTGGGAATCTGAAGGCCAGGTCGCCCAGAGCTATGACCAGGTTGCTGCGCACCTTAGGCTCAACCAGCCTGTGTCATAGCATCAGCGAACATTTGGTAATGTGATCTATAACCTTGGCATCATTGCTGCTGCTCAAACAGCTACTAGTTTGGCTTTGCTTGAAGAGTGCTCAACTAACCTGTGCCATAGCATCAGATTTGCGTATAGGGCATGTGTCATCTGTGACCTTTGCATCACTACAGTCTGTCATACATGAACATGCATGGTAAACTAGGACCCAGCTCTGTGTGAGTAACGACATCAAGCCAGCCACAACCTGTTTGCAGAGAGGCCAGTCACAAGCCTTGTTTTGAAAATGCAATGCAATGCTCAACAAACAGGATCTGTGAAATGCATCAGCAGCAGCAAGTCCTGTCCTGACCTGGAAACTGCAGAGACATGCATCACGCCGTGCTGTGTTTTGGAGCACATGCTGCTTGCAACGAGCAATGTACAGACACAAGGGGCATGCCTGTAAGTCACAACATCTGCACACCTGCAGCCAGCCTGTGCAATGCTGCTGACTGAATTTGCCACTCCACGCAATCCTGGTGACTCAGCTTGCAAGTCCATGCGAAACTGTTGACATAGCTTGCCACTCCACGCAATGCTGGTGACTCAGCTTGCAAGTCCATGCAATGCTGCTGACCCAGCATGCCAGTCTATGTCATGCTGTTGGCTCAACATGCAGAGCTGCCAGTAAAACCGCCAAGTGGGCAGACAAGCTTGATACACACAAACGTGCTGTGTGGCAGTCACATGGGAAGTCGCACCTCTTCTCCAATAAGGTGAACACCAGCGCCAGGTTGGACTCACAGAAAGCTGAGTCAATAGCCATCAACTTGGTGAGCGCAAGCAGTGCTGAGCTGCGCAGATGTGCATGTGCACCCAGCAAGGCCCTGCATAACAGGCAGAAGCCATCCAGCCTGGCTTGCCAGCATGCCTAAACAATACAGCATTTCCTTGAGCAAGGCAAACAGAAAGCTGAGTCAATGGCCATCAGCTTGGTGAGGGCTAGTAGCTGAGCTAGTAACAAGCAATGTACCACCCAAGTAAGTCTAGGTTCCAGAGTGAGTCGCGATTCCCAGGGCAAGCCCAAGTGAGCCCCGTCAAACCAGCATGTTTGCTCTGGTAAGGCATCAGCAGCAACGCTGTAAAGCAGTGCAAGCCAAAAGCAGGCATACAGGTGCATGCAGACTAGGCAGCATGGGTTGAGGCCAAGAGCCGCCACATGCCAGCCACACTGTGATAAGATGCAACAGGGTGGCACATTAGCAAGTGATCTTAGCCTAGTGGCATTGACCAGTTGCAAATCGAAGTGTCACAGTTAAACAAAGCAGTTGTAGGGTGCAAGGGGAGACAAATCTTGGCAGCACCTGTTGCGGCAGAGGGCCATGAGCAGGAGAGAATCGAGGCCGCCACACTGTCTCTAAATCTCGCTTTGAGAGATAGGGGCAATGCTTTATTGATGTGACAGAGTTGCCATGAAAGCAGCTGCAAAGTGCAAGCAGAAGCAGCACCTATTGTGACAGAGGGATACTAGCAGGGGAGCATAGCGGCCCACAAGGTTGTGCATGGCCAGGATCTCGCCTTCGGCAGCATCCTTAAGGGCGTCCAGCTCCACATCAGCTGTCAGGGACCCAACACCCAGCTGGGCTGCTATGTCCTCATCTTCACTGTCATGCCCTGCAAGCATATCATGCAAGAATTGACAGCACTGCAATGTTGAAACTGTGATGGCTAGCTGGGCTGCTAGGTCTTCAATTCCACTGCCAGGCCCTGCACAGACTTCAAATAGATTGAATGATAGAATGAAAGGGTCCCGTTTTGTATGCCACACGTTCCTTTTGCTCAATCTGCATATTGTGCCAACAGCAGCTACAGTGTGTAGTCTTACGTCAGATCCCGCTGACAACACACCGCATTTGCACAGAGCTTTGAGCAGTGTCAAGCGATACATGCAAAAAATTTGTACAATACTGTGCTCAAGGTGCTGTCACTTTGGGCCAACAAGCCCCTGCAGGTACTTTCGAGCTTGACAGCAGCACACACATCAGTGTTCAAGGTAGGCTTACCTTTTGCAGGGCCAGGCGTAGCGTCAGCTGTGTGCTGAGCTTCAGCCGATGCCTTCTCTGCATCAGCTCGCTTCCTACGCACCTCCTTCGCCAGCCGCTCGACGTGCAGCTGCACATGATGATATCAAACTTAACTATTGCGATAGGCATGCGCATGAATATTGTACCATGATAGTGACGATGCATGACGCACTCCAGAACAGGCGCTGAGTGTGTGTGGCACAAGTCCTGTCTTGCCAGGCTGGCTTGTGCTTGAGTCGCTTTGTAGCTGCACAGACCATCATATTTCACAATTGCCTTTTTGTTCAATCCTTCATGATCTGCTTTTGATTTGTAAGTCCTCACATGCATGACTACTCTGATTCCTTCAGAACCCTAATTGAGAACATGTGTGAGGATCTCTCATAAGGGGCAAAGCACTTGTATGTTTTCAAGGCTGGGTCTCGCTGGCAGCAGGGACAGGCATACTCCACAGTCAGTTTGCAAGATGCATTTGTGATGGGAGCAGGGCTAGGCAAGCTTCACAAATAAAGGATTGGCTCTCCAAGGGAGCCTACCAGGTGCTGGATGGCCACCTGACCAAGGGCAAAGAGCAACCGACTGAGGCGATTGGCCGAGACTGCACTGTTTATGCTGCTTGATCCTGCCTGACTCATGCTGTCATCTGCCTCCATGTCTTCATCTACATACACAATGTGTTTGTGGCAATGAACGCTTTGAGATTTCAAGGCCCGTGAAGGGCGTCCGGTATGTGCACTGTTAGTTTTGACAGTCTTGCACTTGCTCCTGAGCAGGGCTTGCACCATGCACCCAGATGCCGCATCACTCCTGACATGCCTTGTGGATCAGCTTTAATAGTCCAGATAAAGTATACTTGCAGCAAGGAAAAGCACAAGCACCACTCGCTTGCATTTCTGAAGATTTTGCAAGCAACAATGCCATTTCAGTGCTTTGAAAACAACAGCCAACCACAACTGTTTCTATTCTAATGATGGAGTGACCCAAGACAACAGCACACCTGTTGCAGCAACAGACCCTTGAGCGCCCTGCAAAGCTGCCTTGCCCAGTTGAGACACCACTGCCTGAGCTAATTCCTGAGGCGCAGGGTGCAGAGCATACACAGCAGTGACAGCAGCTTCAGCAGCAGTGTACCAGGTACTGCTTGGCAGGCTATCTGAGAGCAGAGTGTGTGCCAGTGCCTTGTACGCTGCCTGCATGCTGCTGTGTGGCAGCCGTTCTGGCAGTCTGCTCAGCTGCGTGAGGGCTATGCAGGCCTGACGAGTGACCAGAGCGTCACCAATGTTGCTGAAACCCACCTGCGGTGAACAGGGTCCTTGAGATAGGTATGTTGCAATGCTGTTGTCACTATGAGCATCAATGGTTGTTTTGCAGTTTGGCCTGTGATGTGCTGGTGACAGCTATTGTGCATGTGCATGGACAAAAAGTGGCCCCCGTGATAAGCTGTGACTTCAGGCGTAGATGCAGCAGGAGCTGCAAGCATTGGACCCCTTACTCTACAAACATATGGGGTCAGGGTAGGGGCTGGAGGCTTTGTGCCTCTGCTTTCTATGCTATGTAGAGTCTTGATGCAGTGAGTACATACATGTGTTTTTTGCTGCATAATGTCAAACAACATCAAGCGTGGATGGAAGTAGCGACCGTGTCACAGTTGTAGGTGATTCTGCTGTGACATGATCAAGCCTTGTATGACAAGTTGAGGTGGTGAGCACCATGAGCAGCACGTCCAAGCGTTCAGCAATCAGCTGAAGCTGTTTCACTTTAGCAATCACCATGCACGCAGGTGACTCGCATCTGGAATGCCTGCTGCTCAAACATGGTCACTTGTTTTTGGATCTTGTCTGCAATACATGCCTTGAGCAGCAGGTCCAGGCGTTCAGCAACCAGGTGGGGCTGCTTCATGGCTGCCATGCTGATGACTGCTAGGCTGCTGCGCACCTCCTGCAGCTTGCCATCATCACGTCCTTGCTGCACATTATACTTGTTTTCTCAGTGCAAGAAGTACTTGCAATTCAAGCATGCAGAAGTTGTTGACATGCAAGTTCAGCAGGAGCGATGACCTATTCAGGTATACACAAAGGCCTGCACAATCCTGTCAGACAAAAGTTGCGGTTGTTCTGATGAGGGGCATTCTGCCGTGTGAACATCCAGGTATGACTTCGCTACTTTGGCACAATGCATCATTCTCATGCATTGAGTCCATGCACCGTTTAGTGCAAAGCGTGTGCTTGTGCGAGAAGGATGCGCCTATGTAGAGTTTGCAATTGGCTATGCATGCGTTAGCTAAGGCAGTGACCCACATTCGCTACAAGCTGCTCATGTGCATTTGAGCACAAAAACCACAGCGCCTTCAGGGTCATTGGCTTGAGCAGGCCTCTTGTCATCAGCTGCCCTACCACCTCCTCCAGCGCTCCTAGCTCACCTGCAGTGCAGGCCCCTTGAAGAGGGAGCATCTCGGGACAAACGGAAACAAACTAGCGTAAAGGACTCATTGGACATGGTAATGCAGCAACATGTGATGCTTTAGCAACAGCATATCAGATTTGCAAGCAGATTCTCTTGCTGTGGGACAACAGCACTGCTTTGTAGGCAATGAATGCTATGCTTCAGCAGGATGTGATGGTACAGTCCAACTGATATTGGGCAACAGGAAGTCGTCCTGACCCAATGTACAAGCTGTTGGACTGATCATCGCTGCCTTGGTACGCTCACAATACACCCCTTGTGCTGACTGTCCACTGTATGCAGACTTTGGGAGCTCTTAGCAGTCAGACATGGCTTGGCAAGTTTGCAAACGCTAAAAAGAGCTCACCCAGTGAGGACCCTTGCGCCAGGGCTACAAGGTTTTCTGCTGCCTTCCGAGGATCCATGAAACTGCCTGTAGTGTCCTTCAAGTACAGCTCCTCCACAGCGTTGACAACAGCGTCCTTCACACCTGCATGTATGGCAAGCTAGTGCTGTCCTGTCTGTCTTTGGTGTTGAGTGCCAACGCTCTGCTGCTCTTGCATCAGCCTGTCTTGGCTTGAGGGCACAAGCAGACCTGTGCACTGGACAACACCTCAAGCAGTCTCAACACACCCTGATTTGTACCCACGCACTTTATGAGCTTCTTGACTTGCCAAAGCGCTTGCATGCAAATCTAAAGGCATCTAATATTGTGTCACATAAGGCTGTGAGCAGCATCGCATCTTAACAGGCTGTGCAGGGAAGGGACATTGTCATGACCATAAACCCACAACAAACATTGAAGAGGGCTGTCAAGAGACAGACACTGCTGAAATGGTGCAGGTTGCTAGAGTTAGGTAGCAGAACAGACCTTGCTCCTGAGAGAACATCAATGGCAGCATCTTGCGGATTGCTGCCTGGGACCCTCGGATCTGCATAATGAGGCATCTTCAATATGACAATGACCTTGTGGCCCACTACTGCTGGTATGCAAGCTCACATACTGACATGGCATAGCTTTCACAGGCACTGCAGGTGTGCAACCTTCCCGTAGACAAACTGTTCAGCGCCTGCTTGAAGGTGCTGCAGGGACAAACAGCAACAGTGTGATGCTTCAGCAACATGCTACAAGGACAAACAGCTACATGCAATCACGATACATGCTGCCATCACAACAGCATTGGCTCTCAACAGGCTGAGGGTTGAAAGTCAGGGCAGACTCATGCAGCATCTCCTGCCTGTCCAGTGAGCAAATGTTCTCAGCAGCATGCTGCTGCCTGATGCACACCTGAAACTTGTGACAGTAGATGAGCAGCGTGATGGCTTCTTGGACGTCTGTCATTGTTGAAGATGCCAGCAGCTGAGTCACAACTGATAGTGACTGTGACAGCACCCGGATGAACTGCACACCAGTCTGCAGTGATGCCACTATGGCCCTGGTCTCTTCTAGGGTTCGCCCAAAGCTACTGAGTCTTGGAGGACCTTCTGCATGGCATAGTAGTGCTGATATGGTCAACTGCCCAGCTGAGTGTTGACTAGACCTCTTTGCACATCAAAGTTGATAATTGCGTGCTTTGCTTATTACAGATGCAGGTCAACCGCAAAGTCCTGCCATCAGAAAATTGCATGGAATGCGGGCATTGCATAATTAGTTGATGGCAAAAGAGCTCACAGACAGGCGCTTGTCACTGCAATTGTGGGCTTGCGATTGCAGGCAGCTTGCAGCAATCTTCAGGACAAAGACAGAGAGCTTGCATCTGCCTGCCTTGCTGACTGTCACAACATGTGTATGGACAGCTCAAACAGCATTGAACAGCTTTGATGCAACAGGCATTTGTGTCTCACCTGCAGGCGCTTCCTGATCTTGTCCCTCAGCGAGTGCGCTGTCCACCTGCATGTCTTCCCCAGATGCAGGCCCATTGGCTTCAGGCCTGCTATTGCGGTTTGCAGAAATCTCCTGATCTGAGTCAGCTGACAAGCCAGGCTCGGTGCTGTTGACTGCAGCTGCTCCGGTCCTGCCCTCTGTAGGTGGAGGCTGCAAATCTGGCTGCAGTTGGCCTTCTGCCCATTCAGCTGGGTCTGCATCTGTTTGGCTGGGCTGCATCTCCTGTTGACCAACAGCAGCTCTCAGAATAAACAACGCTTAACAGCAAGCACAACAGATTGCTAAGCGCATTCCAGTACAGTGTGTAAAGTCGCTCCTGACTTCAGAAGGCTTGCCATGACAGCAATAACATGTGCATGAAGCAGGTAGCATAGGTTGGCAAAATGATGGCATGACTTGACATGCTTCATGACTTTCTGAATCGGGATTTTGTACAGAAGTCAAGTTCTCTTGTGTTGAATCACCACAACACCAGCTTTATTCGGGACGACCTGAAGCCTTTGCATGAGCAAAAGTGGACAAGAGTTATGATTACCTGCAGCTCCTTCTTTTGCTGCTCAAGCGCAGCAACTACACCTTCTTCAGGCAAGAACTGGTTGAAAGGGTTGAAACACAGCAGCTTGGACAGCAATTGCAGAGTGCACTTGCGCACAATTGCTGCCTTGTCTTCCAATCTACCTGCAAAGCATGCACAGCATAGCAGTCTCATCTGTGCTTGGGTGAGTTGTATACTCAGGTACTTATGGTGCATCAGCATAATGCATGCCAGTCCTGCTATGAATTGCAGAGCATGTGTGAGTCGCAAAAGATGATGCAATGTGGTTGAGAGCAAGGTTGCATGCAGCCTTCAAGTCAATCTCAAGGCCACAGTTGCAGAACACCATGCATGCTTGCATTGGTTGAGAAGTCCACTTCCAGCTTATTGAGAGCGAGTCACACAACGGTGCCAGACGGATGAAATGCAGCTAACAACATCACAATGCATCTAATCACAACTCTAGCTGACTAGCTGTGAAGTTGAAACTGTAGCAGCAATAGTGCATAGCTGCAAGGTGTGCACCTACAGCAATCTCTGTTACGCAGACCCAGTGACCCAAGGGAACAGCCTTCTTCTCAGCAAGGTGAGCCCAGGTCTGCAGAACTCTGGCTCTGGTGTAGGCATTCTGGTCCCTGACTCGGTCCACAAGTGTCTGCAGGAGCTGCTGCTTTGATCTCAGACGTGCAGCAGTACCTACAAGGGAAGCAGACAATCTTCACAGATGAGGCCAGCCAGCAATTTGTAGCTTGGGTAGACTGACAATAGAGCCTTTGGGAGCAGCTATCACACATGTGAAGTCTCTGCTCGAAAGGATAACATAGTATGACAGACACAGCTGAGTTTATGCGTCTGTGCTCAAGGTCAAGGTAAGGATTTTGTCTACAGGCATTGCAGCCTTCAATTGCTAATGGAATGCTGTTTGCAGCATCCACAGGAAGCAAGGCTTGGCAGCCATTGCAGGATACAGCAACACATGTAGTCACAGCAAACAAAAACTCTGCATTTCTAGGACTGGATGCACCTTGTGCATCTGCGCCACTGGCAGAGGGTGCAACAGCTCTGTGAATGAGGTGGCCAATGGCTGTGACAATGGCACTTCTGATGGGATAAGCCTTCCCACCCAAATGTGGCGCCAGCAAGCTAATGTTGCTGGCTACCACAAGCGGCAGCCTGTGACAAACAGATCTCATCCTGATGCATGCAAGAAAAGCGAAGAGAGCCGTCCAGCTTAACGTGGTGCTTTGTTATATGTGTTCGAACTAGTCTGCATGTGTTCGGACGCTCTTCAGCTGATAAATTTGATGTCATGGAGTTGCAGCTCTGCTTCACTCACATCACATGTAAAAAGGCGCAGAGGTAGGTGCAGATAGCTTGCATGCATAACAGTAAAAATGAGCTTGTCTTCTTGAAAACATGCACAGAGCGAAAGCATTGGCCTGATGTAACCTGACCTGTCAGATAGCTCAGCAATGAAGCCAGCAACGCTCCGCACTCCAGCTGCATCTGCTTGTTGTTGCTGCTCATACATGCTGGGCTCCACAGATGACACTTCACGCAGCATCTCCACTGCCTGTCATGCAACACGCACTGCAATCTCACAAGTGGTTTGTGGCCAAAAGGGATGAGCACTCCAGGCAAGTCCAGCTTGTATTTGCACCAGTTGCAGGGTAATTGCATGCAAGAAATGGCTTGTGCTGCTCCCAACAGTTTTTGGCAGGCGTTGCACAGAAACACAGCGCAAATTTCAAATGAGACGTGAGAAACAATGTCTACCATTGATGATGAGCCAAGCATGTTTACGTATGGCTTGTATTGCATCAAAGCATGCGCACAACAATGTCTGGTGGTGATGAAAGGCATACAAGCTGGTTGTCTCCAAACTGCTGAGCGGCAAACTCAGCCAGCTCAGCGCACATGACTGACATGTGCTCATCCTTGTTGAGCATATCTGTCAGCACTGCCAGCAGCTGATCCAGTTGCTTGTAGCGCAAGGCGCAGCATGAAAGGATCCGGAATGCGCCTTCCTTGGTGGCTGTGGCTTTTGCTCCTGATGCAGAGCTCATAAGCAGGATGGCCTGCATTGTAGAGCAAAAAAATTTCAAGTGTACAGAATGATTCTGATAAGTGTACAGAGAGGACATCATGATATTTACTTGGTCATGACATGGTCAGGGGTGAAACCTCATGCAGCAGGCAGATTGATGATGCAAATTTCAGTGCTCATGCAGCCGTGCATCTGTATAATGAAGTGTGCCAGCAGCACTTGTGTCAGTGCAATAAGCATTGCTGCTTACTGCTTGGGTCCATCGCACTAGAAACGCTTCCTCTGGATTGTTGGCGTGACAGAGCTGCCAGAAGTCAACTTCGCTGAGCTTTGCCAGAGTTTTAGCAATTTTGTCTTTGTTTGCATCCCAGTCCCATTGGCTGTCAAGCTGTGTGGCCTTTTTTGCTTTGCTTCTGCCCTTTGCTGCTGGTGCTGTTGCCGGCGCTGACTTGGCTGCCTCCTTTGCTTGCTGCTCTGCTTGGCCAATGATCCAATGCAGGAAGAATGTGTATGCCTTGAGGGCACTGTAATGCTGCTCAGCCACTGCATCTTTGTCGGCTGTATCATCACGTGATGCCAGCAGAGCTGAGGCTGATGCAGTGAGTATTGACAGGCTGGTACAGAGGCTGTCTACCAGATGTGTCTGTGCCAGAGCTGGCAGGCTGCAGAAATCTCTGTTACAGCAAAAGCAGTTTCAGATTTTCAGGTGCCATGCACCAGTGCAGGCACGAGTACGTCAGCCATTCTGCAGCAACTGCAGCTGTTGCAGCGTACCTGATCAAGCAGTACACATTGTCAAACTGTTGCTGCTGTCTGATACACAGTGCAGTGTTGTTGATCAGATCATACACTACTCCTGCACCCAACACCCTGCTCGTCAAACCAGAGTGCTTAGGCTGCAATTTTTCAGGAAGAGTTGAAGCGCACCGTCTGCTAGGGACTGTATGCTCTCAGCGTCCAAGCTGGCGACAGCAGTGTTGGTTTGCACCGCAAGGTACGTATCATCAGAAGCGTTCAGCAAGTCCTGAGGATGAGACGGGACTCTGAACGTTTTCATGGAACACAACAAAGCCAACCCGACTCAGGCAATGTGCCCGGTCAACGTGTGCGGGACGCAGCTGGTCAAGACGTTGCTCGGATCGTTATCACAGCAAACCAAGCCTGCAGTTTGAATTTCCCGCGGTTCTACTTCTCCTTCTTCTGTTGCTCAAGTCACTGCTGGTGATACTTGGCAAGAGTTCTCGGCCCCATCGTATACCCTGAGACTTGCTCAAGTCGACAGTATCAGCACTCCTTCATGCACAAAAGCCATCTCTGAAACTGGAAGGACCAAGGCATGACTGGCTTGACAGATCTCTGAGCCAGTTGCTGAGGGACTTGCGAACCAGTCAGGCGTGCGTTGCATGACGCGTCAACAGCCAAGCGTATATGATTGTCGGCAAAGGCCAGTTGTGTGCATATGTGCTGGGAATCGTTTCGGCCCTGACTGTAGTCGTCGTTGTGGTGTGCCTCAAAAGCAACACTGCGGTGTGGGCATACAGCGGCAGCCCCAGCTCGACTATTATAGCAAACAGAGATGCACGTCATGTCAATGAGCAGTTGACCAACTCATCAGCTGATATACCACATATTGTCCACCAGTCTTGGGTCAACGGCTCTGTACCAAAGTACTATAGTGCTTGGCGGCAAAGCTGGGTCAAAAACCATAAACATTGGGAGTTTAAGCTGTGGACAGATGAAGATAACCATGTGCTGATCAAGGAACACATGCCATGGTTTCTGTCTCGCTATGAAGCATATGATGAGCCTGTCATGAAGGCAGACTCTGTGCGTTATCTCTACATGTACAGGTACGCACCTTGCAAAGGTGCTTGCATGTGTGACCATCTGAGTACATGTACTACTGATCCCTCTCAACTTGCAACCTGCCACATGCAATGCAAGACTTGCTGATGCTCATGCCTTGCTGCCCGTAGATATGGAGGTGTATATGTCGATCTAGACTTTGAAAGCCTCAAGCCCTTAGATAGTCTGCTGAAAGATCAGCAAGTCCTGCTCGGAACTTTGGGACCCAATTGTCCCCCAGAGCACAGCATACCCAACTCCTTCATGGCCAGTGTCCCAGGCCACCCTTTCTGGATGTTTTGTTTTGCAAGAATGCTGTCAGCAAACATTGGGCACAAGTCAATAGGCAGCTATGTAGAAAGAATGACAGGCCCAATCATGCTCAAGGAGGCGCTGGATGAGTACAGACACATGCAGAATCAAGCTGGTGTCAACAAGGGATTGGATATCACAATATTGCCACAACAACAGGTGTATCCAATTGTTTGGTCTGATCCAGCGACGCACTATCCTGACTGCAACTGGAATGCTCAAGGCTTCAGCATTGTTGCCTGCCATAGCCATTTTGAAGATGCCTACGCAGTGACATATTGGGCACATGGGTGGCGCTAGCAAAATGAGTGGCTGCAGAAAGGGTTTGCACTCAGGCCCTCAATTGTTGTCATGTCAAGGGTGTTACAATTAGCGTTGATGTCTGGTTGACCCTCTGTGATGTATGGCTCTGTGATGTCTCCCTCTGAGATACTTCCTGCTTAATCAATCAGCTCAGCCACATGTGACCTCGTGCAGGACGTTGCAGCAAGTTGCTGTGATGTTCTGAGCACGTGCTACTGCAATGCTATATATGTAAAGTGCAGGGTTAATGGTGAAATCATTTGTGCAGGCGCTTAAACAACGTAGCATTTTCGATGCAACATTTTCTTCAATATCTTCTTCAGCAGGCAGGGTCGAATGTCTGAGACAATACACGTTCAGTACACTGATTGCAGCAAAGCTTAGTCGCTGCAATTTCTACATACTAACTGAGGTTGTGGACGCGCTTCCAGGATCCGATCATCAACAAGTTGAGGCATGAGTATGCGCACGACAGAATGTATGTCTTGGCTACTCACGTGTGAGCCTGCGTGTTTTGCTGGCATCCAGGAACTGCTGCAGATGCCTCGCTCAGCTTGCAAATCTTACGCTGTGGAACTTCAGCTAAGGCCACATGCAGGACCCCTAGCCTGTCAAGGGCTCTGAAGTCATGATGTGCATTTGTTATTCCTGCTTTATCTTCTCAGCAATACTAATCTAAATACAATGCAAAAAATTAAGGCAACAATCACAGTTGCTGCGCAGGTCCTTGCCATTTCAATGCATGGGCTCTCAAAGTTCAGACTGCAAAAGCTAAGTACGGACCACGTCAAGACGACACGGCGTGCGTTTTGGTCTTAAGATGGTACCTTTGCTTGTGCACCAGGCAGCGGAAGCAAATGAACCCGCTGACCCAGATTAAAAATACCCAGAAGATCTCAAAGCAGGAGATCCTTCAAGGCGTCCCTGAAACTGCCTCTTGGCACGCCCGTTACAAGCACTCAGCTTACATCTACGCAGGTGGTCTTCCGTTTGACCTGACTGAAGGCGACATTTTGACTGTCTTTGCCCAGTACGGCGAGCTTGTGGATGTGCATAATGTGAAGGACAGAGACACAGGCAAATACCGGGGCTTTTCTTTTCTTGCGTATGAAGATCAGCGCAGTACAGTGCTTGCTGTTGACAACTTAAACGGAGCCACTGTCGGAGGCCGGACTGTGCGGGTCGAACATGTTGACAACTACAAAAAGAAGAAGGCAGAGGTCAGACTCTATCCCATGCGCTTAGCAAATCTGGCCCTTGACGTCTGTCTCGTGAGGCTGCTCCCTGTGTTCAGGTAGAAGGCAGGGAGGAGTCAGAACGCGAGGAAGAAGTTGAGGACGATGACACTGAGCTACCACTACCACCTGCAGCACAGCAAGCTGCTGCACCTCCCGTTGCTCCTACAGCAGGTGCTACACACGTCAAGTTCAAGCAATCCAAGCACCATAGCTTGTTTTTTGTAGCTTGTCTTCTATGTAGTATGCATGCAAGAGGTCAAGGGACCACGCCCTAGCTGTGTGCCATACGCAATGGAATTCACAGCATGCAAGCAAGAAGCGACACACAATGCAAACGATGTGTTACGACGCGAACACAAGCTGCATACACAAACAAGTTGAGAAACTGCACAAGCGCAAATGGACTGCCATAAGCATCTGCAGCTGTTGTTGACGCACTGCAGCTTATCTTCTCACTTTCTGCAACCACATGCGCAGGTGCCAGGGGAGACATGCCATGGGCAGCTGCTGATTCGATATTCTCAATGCTGAACACTAGCAATGGTCCTCAGCAGCCCAGCAACATGCAGCATCAGCTGCCTGCCAAACATAAGTCGCACAAAAAGGTGTGTCTTGCCCCGCATTTGACTTTTGAACTGCGCTATTGGTCCTATGCGTGTCAGATCTTGATGCTTGCGGAAGACGAGTTGAGGTTGACAAATCTCTTTGTCCAGGACAAAAAAGAGAAGAAACATAAGCGGCACAAAGAGCAAGGCGATGCCCCTGAGATTGATGGTCAGTCCAGCTTTGTGCGTCACCTGTCTTGCTTGGAAAATGCCTCCACTGTGAGCCATGCCTTGCTGGATCACCATCCAGTAATTTCACTTTTTGACAACTGCATTGGTTTCCAAAAAGAATGTCCTTGCATTGAAGTACTCGGAGGCACCAATGCAGTCAGAATACAATAGCTGGTTCCCAATTGCATTGTCCTTACATTAAGATCATTTTTATATTGATTGTCCTTGTAAAGAAAAATTACTTAACACGACTTGCAAGCTGTCTCTTGAATTCTGATGGGGCTGCGCTGCAGGTCAAAGAAACAATGATGTGAGAGATATGCAGAGACATGATTTCCAGCAATCGTATGAACGGCCCAGACAGCAAGCATACGATGAGGGCAGGCACAGCAAACATGGAGACGAAAGGCAGCGTGACAGGCATCATGAAAGAGAGGCATATCAGCAAAAGTCCAGTAGTGATCATCGGCATGGGGATGATAGGCACAGTGTGCCTTCTTACGACCGCTGCTCAGGGTCTGACCGGCGGCATACATCTCGTAGAACTGAGCAGGATAGGGAGATAGATCACCATCAGTATCATTCAAGACGACATGCAGGTAGTTGAAGATGCCCTGCAGTGCTTTGTAAGATCATGTGTGGCCATTTGATCCCTAAACATTCTTTACCCATGAACATGCATATGAGTCTTTGGCATCCATTCTACTTTGGCTTCTTGCGCAACCTCTGACGCTTCACAACACAGTTTTTGATGTGCAGCAATCACATGATACTGCACTGCAACGCGGGATTGCTGAAGCTGAGCAATATCTGTTTCCACTCACGCTCAGCACTACCATAATGATAGTCCTTGAAAACAGCTTGCATGTGATGACATGCTGGGGGGCTGGCGGGTCAGTGAGACTGCTATGCCTGAGACAAACTTAGAGTAGCATGCAGGCCGCTCGAGAAAGCTTCGAGGCTGCCTTGACGATCGTATGTGAACAAATAGTATTACGAGCCTTTGTCGTGATGCATGCGCATCATCTTGACATGTTAGCAAATCTTCTGGCAAATCTTTGGGACTTTAGGTAAGTCGCGTTATCGCAAGTCGGAGCCGCGCACGAAGCTGCACATGATGCAGATTGCGCGGGAAATGCCATAGTAGAGGCCTGCTGATGTCAGCAGCTGCTTTTGTAGCTGCCCGCTGTTGGGTGTTGACCAATTCTTGGATCTCTTCAGATTCCGCATGTTGAGCTTGTACACCATGGCTCCAGCAGACAGGCTACAGCCTATAGACGCTGCAATGCCGGGTCTGCGCAGCAGCCCTGCTGTGATGCTCCAGGCTCAAGGCGCAGAATGTGCTGAACAAAGCTTGAGCCTGCTTACAAAGCCACTATCGAAGGACCTAGCTTCACGCCACATCGTTTCCATCAAGCACTTATGCGAAGAGTATCGTGGAGGATGTCCTCTCGAGAGTTTGCCAGCTGTGTGTCAAATCCTTGCCATTGTCTTGCAAAATGCAAAGGGGGACCCGGACGGTCCCTTTGTGCAGTCTGCTTGCCAGCTGCTAAGGTGAGTGTTGGCACTGGTCTGTCCCGCACATGTTGACGCTGTGGCCAATGAATGTGACGGCGGTGCCATCGTTTGCAGGATGCTTGCGCTGCCGCTCGTGCGACTGCGTTCCAGTCAAGATCTGACCTTGAACTCCAATGTCTCCTTGCTGTTACAGACAGTGGCTCACTGTCTCCAGCCTGAGGTGCCTGCAGACGTGCAATGCTGCGCAGCAACGGTGGGCAATACATGCAGTCATGTACATATATCTCAACGCTTGTGTGGTCCTCAAGCTTGGCCTGTTGCTGCAGCTTTTGCAGAGCTTTGCAAGAGACAATGCAGCGCAAAGAGGCCACAGTCCAGACGCAGCTTATGCTGTGTCCAAGCTAAGCAAACAAACACATGTCAGGTCAGCAATGTCAGTGACTTGCCAGTGGACCTAGTGCAGTCACCCAGATATCTCGCTTTTCAACTTAAATTCAAGTATGTATGCACCTAGCTGCGTCCTGAAACCTCATGACAAACATGTATACAATGATGATGGCTACATGTCTTCTGCAGGTTGCTTGCAGATGCTCAGATCAGCCGGGTTCTGGTCATGGCTCTCAAGCATGCTGACAGCTCTCCTCAAATGTCAAAGAGCTTCAGCATTGCAGCACTGAAGCCTCTCTTGCAGGCGGCCACTGCAAACTCTCAGTTGCCAGATGCCAACATGGCACCTGCAGACCCTGAAACAGCCCTTCTGCAAGCAGCTGTAGCGTTCAGCACAAGC
Organism: Trebouxia sp. TZW2008; assembly: GCA_002118135.1. NCBI lineage: Eukaryota > Viridiplantae > Chlorophyta > Trebouxiophyceae > Trebouxiales > Trebouxiaceae > Trebouxia > Trebouxia sp. TZW2008. Next base: position 126,157 of record BDIU01000121.1, read on the forward strand.
AAGCAGTTGGCAATGCAGCTAATGTCAGCTGGGGTGATGCAGACCATTGCTCACATACTGCACCAGGGCAGCATTCGCAGCCAGAACATCTCGTTAGCTGTAGATTTGCTCTGGAACCTGCTGGAGTCTTGCCCACAGCCAGACCCCAGCCTTGCTCACATTGGTACAGATGAAAGAATGCGTTCCCTGTCTCCACGCCACTTACAGTTGGCCAAATCTGTTCAGCAAGATACAGAACAACAGCTGCCAAATGATGGGACAGGGAGTGGTTTGCAAGATGACAGTCTAGCAGAAACGCCCATGGGAGAGGGAGAGGGTGATGATGCAGACAATGCAGAAATGGCCAGGCCCGAGAACAGCCATAGCAGTCCTGCTGCAGACAGTGAAGATGCTCCTCAGGGCGACAGCTCGGACAGCAATTTCGGCGTAGCTGAAGTTGAAGCAGCGTGTGTCTCTGCATCTGATGTTGGCATGGGCAGCAACTTGACTGAACGTCATGCAACGGAACAGCTGCTTCACGACTTCAGTGATGATGCCACAGCCGTCAACTCAGCTGTGCAACAGGATGAGTTGGACAGCACTGCAGCGGGAACAGCTTCAGGGTCTGATCAGACTGAAAATGCTGATGCAACTGGCACAAATGCAGCAGTAACAGCTCCAGGGTCTAATCAGAGAGACCAGATTGACCAGATTGACTCTATGTCTACCAATGACAATGCGGCAGCAATAGCCCTTGCAAGTGGTCTGGTCAAAGTGCTGACAGATTGCTTGGCCAATGGTTATAGTGTCGCTGACAAGGAGCTGAGGAACACGGTGCTCATTGTGGTGCAGTTGCTGGCTCAAGCAAGGCAGTACAGAGCTGCGCTGTGTGATGAAGGCATGCTGAATCAGCTGCTTGTCATGTGCACTGAGCCTGAGCTTGGTGACTGTAGTACTTTGTACCTCAAGGTGAAACCTCAGCTTGCACTGCATTGAAGTTTGCTGCCAGCAATGCATCCCTTCAAGCCCCGTACCTGGCTTCATGACAGTCTTTGCACTTTCTGGCACATGTGCTATGCTTATGTGGATTGAGTCTTGTCTTGCCATGCCATGTGCCCACGTCTGGGGCTTTGGCACCTCTGCTACTGTTGTTGTGCTGCAACAGATCCTCAGAACTGTGTCAGATTCAGACTGTTCATGACTGCTGTGCTTGCTGGCAATTGTCAGAAGAAGTACGCCCCACAGAGATGCCTGGTCGTGACAGTGCATGCACCCAAATGCTTCATTGATAGCTGAAGCGGACCAGATGCTTGTGATGCAAGACACAGTGTGCATCAAGGAATTGCTTTGCTGGCAGGTGGCAAGTCAGAGCATAGATGCCGAGGACTTTGAGATGCGGCAGCTGGCGTGGACATGCATGGCACAGCTGCTGCAGCATGACCCATCAGCCGTCAACAGCTATGCTTACAGCTTTGTCAGGTATATTGCATTACAGTGTACATGTAGAATAGTAAGCTGTCTGACATCAGCAAACATTGCTTGCTGACCCTTGGATCAGAAGCCCACAAAACATGTACAGTAGCCTGCTGCTGTCGCTTTAGCATCCCTCATGCATATGCCTACTGTCAAGAATGCCTAGAGGGTCTTTGTTTCTTGAACAAAAGAAATGTGGAAACTGTTTGTCTGGCAGCAGGGTGTCTTTGTTTGACTTGTAACAGCAAAAGGCAAGCAGGCAGCAAGGCAAGCTTGATTTCCAACACATGTTTTGTGCCAAGCTTTATTCAAACCCCAATGCATCCCAAAATCATCAGTATGCTTTGTTTTGGTGGCAAAATACGCTTTGCCTCAGATGTGAATGGGGTTCTTGTTGCTGTCTGCAGGGTGCTGCTGCTGTACGTGCAGCCAGGGGAAGCATACGAGGGTGTTGTTCTCAACTGGACTCAACCCCAGCTGACAACTCTGCGTTATGCTGCGCTGGGTCTGCTTCACAGCATGGCTCCATGCTTCCCTCAGGTCAGCCCTTTTCATCATGCCGACCATCATGCAATCACAATCAGCATCACAATCGCATTCACCATCACCACCACCACCATCATCATTGTCATCACTCACATGCTGGCCAGTGAGTTTTCCTGATGCTGCTAGATGCTCACTCAAGCATTCAAATGCTTTCACACAATACATGGGAAACTCCAGTTTGAAAGCTGGGAAATGCTGTCTTGGGAATACCCTGACACCATCTCTGCGAAGTCCTCCTGCGCTGTGCTGAAATTGACAAGTGTTCTGTTCCTTCTGCAGGCATATGATGAGTGCGGTGGGCCAGCGCAGATGCTGCAGTTTCTGGCTGGCTGCACAGACTTCAAACTGCTAGAGGCAGGCTTGCACCACATGCACAGGTGTGTCAGCATGTGCAGCAACAGCTCAAAACATGGCAACTTTATTTGTGAACATCTGACTTCGTTGCCTATCACGTGCTCAAGACAACAGGCTGTGAAGGCTGACTTGCACCAATGCACACCTGTGTCAGTATGAGCAGCACAAGCTGATGTCATGACAATGCTTGGACAGCTTTGTCACTTGGGCTGTGAACACAAAGTAGGCCCTTAAGCCTGTGCCAGAGTTGCTGTCAACATGAACCTACAGAACCCTTCAAGTTTTGCTGAGGTTCGCTGAGAGAATAATGTTGTTTCAAATTTGTACCATCCACGCCGTACTTGGCAGTATCAACCATCAAGCACGTGACCTTCGTCTTCTGCGAGGCACCAACTTGGCGTTATCTTGTTCTTCTGCAGGGCTTGCAGTGGAAGCGCCCTGCTGTGTAATACTTGGGGGGAGCAGGGCTGCATGGAAATGGCCCTCGCTGTGGCGGCTGACTCCACCTGGCCTGAGAGAGTCAGGCGCAGTGCACTGCTGCTGATCTCAGTCGCCTGCCGCAACAGCTTGCATGCTGCCCAGCAGTTTCTGCAACTTGAGGTCTGTTGTGCAAATGCTCTTTTATGCCAGCAAGCTCCATAACTTTTGTCCTAGAGAATTTCCAGTCACAACTTTGCAGAGGTCTGCTGTGGCGACTGACTCCACCTGGCCTGAGAAGGTCAGGCGCAGTGCACTGCTGCTGATCTCGGTTGCCTGCTGTGACAGCTCCCATGCTGCCCAGCAGTTGCTGCAGCTTGAGGTGCAACTGTTGCTGTGTTTCAGAGCAATACATGAAATTATGTAACAATACGATTCTCAATGCAGCTTTGCTGAAGGTCATGACAGCTTTAAATCAGCAGACCCTGCAGCTTGAGATAGACCCAGCAATTGTTGTCTATTCGGAGCTTTAAGTAGAGAAATGACAGTTGCAGCGCTGCTCTGACCAATGCAGGGGGGGGAGTCCCTGCATTGTTGATCAAGGGATCAGTGAGATCAAGCAACGCTGCTGCGATGCCATGGTGATGAAGGTCTATGAAGGAGGGAAATGATCTTGCCTGCCTGCTTTAGACCTTGTTCCTGACCAGCTGTGCATGCAGGATATGACAGTCCTGTGCCTAGAGCTGCCAAAGCTGAAGCTGACGGGCAGTCAAGCAGCCACGCTGTACATCTCTGCAGTCCCGGCTTCAACACTTTTTGGCATGTAAACATTGTGCCTCAAGTAGGCGTTGCTGGTCTGTTGAAGTACATCCAAATATCATGCTGTAGTCCAAATGTGTGCATGCAGGGTGTGACAGGTCTATGCCTGGAGCTGCAAAAGCTGAAGCTGATGGGCAGTGAAGCGGCCATGCTGTACAACTTTGCAGTGCTGGCTTCATGACCTTTTGGCATGTGCACAATGATGCAACTTGCCTCAAGCAGGGCTTGTTGGTCTGTACGAAACCATCACATGAAGAATGTCTCATATGTGCTGTCACTGTGTATGCAGGGAGTGACAGTTCTGTGTCTGGAGCTGCAAAAGCTGAAGCTGATGGGCAGTGAGGCAGCCACACTGTATGACTTTGCAGTGCTGGATGCCCTGTGGAGCGGCATTGTACAGAGTTCCAAAGCCATGCAGAGCTTTCTGGCAGCAGATGGCCTTGGGTCACTGCTGGATGTACTGGAATGCAAAGCTGTTGCCTTGAAACCTGTGCTGCTGACCATCATTGCTGGTGAGGCAAAGTATTGAACAATCTGAACTTTAATCTGTCTTGAAGACTGCGCTGCTAATTATCATTGCTGAGGCAGATTGTGCAATATGCAAATGCTGATGCAAATTGTAGTGCAATATGTGCCATGAAAACAGCGTGCAGAGCTGTTTGACAGCAAATGGCCTTGGATCATTGCTGAATCTGTTGAAGTGTGGAGCTGTTGCCTTGGGACCTGTGCTGCTGACTTTCATAGCTGGTGAGAAATTGGCACATACATCTCGATGTGCATGCCATATACAACACACAATGATATGCAATGAACATCATGCTGGGCTGACAGGCTCACTAGGCCAATTTTTTGAAATAGTGAGCTAGCTGCAGTGTTGCTGATCAGCAGAATGTACCATGTCCCTTGGTGAATGGTTTACACTGATTGTCAAATCTACTGACAGATGGCAAAGATTCGAGCTTCAAAGCGCCAGCAATGTGCCAGTGCACAGCAACTTGTATCAATCATGTTGCAGATGTGTTGGGATCAGACTGCGGTAGGCACCTGGATGCTGCGTCAATCCTGTATGAATGGCAGTCCAGCAAACAGCGGTCTGCCTGTCACATCGTCCTGGACCTCTGGCGACAAGAAGAGACTGGCAAGGGTCTGCAGAGCCCAGCAGTGAGTCCCAGGTAGGGTTGGGCATAACGCTCCTCAACCATATCTGTCATTGTTTGCTGTGCACAGCTGATCTTGAATCTGACCATGACTTGGACGCATGTGAATAAAGTAATGAGACATGCTTTGATGCTTTACAAACCTGACCATGTCTGCAAGTTTGCATAAGTACTCTGGTCTGTTGCTTCACCAAGAAAGGCAGTGCGGCATAGTGGTCAGCAGATCTTGTGATAAACCTCATTCTGTGCATTGCAGAGGCAATAAAGCTGCTGCAATTCCAGCGAGCGCCAGCAGCAGCTTATTCATCAAGATCCATGCAGTCTTCTCACAACTGAGGTTTGCTGAGGCGGCTAGTCACATGAGCTTGCCAGATCAGGCAACCCTGTGTGCAGTGGAGCATCACATGGCCCTGCAGCAGGGTTTGGTGTGGCAGACTATGGCAGATAAGTTTGCTGCTGAGGGTTTTGCTCCAACTGAGGAGGACCAGGCCAGGATACAGGCAGGCATTCAGCAGGCTGCTGACATCAGGCAGTCTGTTGCTGAAAGGCAGCAGGCCCTTTTGACAAAGCATGCTGATCAGCTGATGCAGGCTGAGCTTGACTTTGTCAGGTGATGACCTGCTGCATGCAACTGTGCAAGCAAGGTTGCTTGTGTCCCAGGATGTAAGTTGCAAGTGATTACATGACTCAGCTAATGAGTTGTTGGCTGGATCTGAGGCTGTCTTTCAAGCAGTATTGAGCAACAGAGCAAAGTCTTTGGGAGTTTGTTTGCAGATCTGTTCTGCAGAACGCCTTGAATTGTGTGCATGCTGTGAAGATGATCATATGACATTCTTTTTGCCTCATCTGCTGCGATTTGCTCAGTTGCTTCATGTGTCGACACTTGCCACATCAGCAGCTTTGAGTCGACTTCAATGTCAGCTCAAGCTTCAACAAGCGACACACGCCAGCGTGTATTAGTCTGTTAATCTAAATGTTGATGAGGCTGCATGCAGAGCAAAAAGGGAGCAGGATGAGCGTGATGCTGAGGCACGACGCTACCATAAGGATACTTCAACGCTCACTGTCAAGGTAGGACACTTGCAATGCTGATGTGCTGCAGCACATACTTCGGTGCCTGCTTGCCAGAAACTATGATCTCAACCAATCTGCACTGCTTGGAAGCAATTGACTTTGCTGCTAAAGATGCCTGCATCCAATGTATGATGACATGTCTTGTGGAAAGACCATGGTGCTGATGGTGTCAGTGACAAAGCATAGGTTGCTCAGTATGCCAAGACAAGCTGGTTATGGTATCATGACTGGCGCATGAATCAAGTGACTACTTACAGTGGTTTGCTCACGATCCTGTTGCACGTGCAAATGCGTTGGCTTGACCGAACACATCGCTAAGCTGAGTGCATACACTTGCAAGTTGTTGTTTGTGCAGGAGCGCTTGGCAGCCAAGGCCAAGAGGGAGCAAATGCTGCTCAACAGCTTCAGCAAGGAGGAGCAGCTTGTCTTTGAGGATCAGCTGGCACTTGAGCAAGTCAGCAGGCGGCCCAGTCATGTTGCTCAGCATGACATTGTGGATCGGCTGTCAGCATCACCAAGCCCAATTGCCAGGAGCGCTGCTGACCTACTGAGACAGCAGTACCCTGAGCAGAGGATCGAAGCACGCACCCAATCTCCCAAAACAACAGCAACAAGAGGGACCAGCAGCCATTCACATAAGGGCGAGCGCCCCTGGTCAGAGCCAAGTGGACTGGGCGGAACTGAGGCAGACTATGATGATCTTGATCACCACAGGGATTCTGGGTCAGATATGAGTGATGAGGAAGGCTTTGACAGTGACTAACACTGCTCAGAACAAAGTTTGCGCTCAATTAAACAAACTCTTTCAGCTCAAACTGCCGTCCAACAATACTGACATGTGAATAGCTAGGTGATGTTACATGCATTTTCATCTGCAATGCAAGCCAATGTTGGTGGAAAAGTCTACATTCTACAGTGATGCAAGACCCCTATATCTAACACCTGCAACAGCAACTTGTAACAACCCGCACACAACACTCCAGCAACAATGTGTCTTCTACTTGAACATCTTGTGAGCAGACTTGACTGGTATCTGTGCTTGCAGCGGCTCATACTGGTAATCTATGCCTGCTGCCTTGATGCGTCGCTGCCGCTGTTTGTCCTTGGCAATTGTCTTTTTCACTCGCAGCTGTTCCTCTTCTGCAGTCCGTTCCCGATTATGCTGTTCCCTGCTGAGCTTTTGCCGTGGTATCGCTTTGAACTTTCTGTTGGCCCCTTTGAATAGTAGTGGATGCAAGTCTGCAGTCTTGATGACATGCACCTTTAGCTTCTGTTTGAACATCATGTAGTTGTCCATTGCTTCTGCTGCTATGGCTGCAACTTCTGGTGACTGAAACTCCACAAAGGCGTAGTGCTTTGCCTTGCCAGTCTTTTTATTTCGTGACACCCGCAGACGAGTCACTAAGCCGAACTGGTCAAAAAACCCTGCGCAGCAGCGCTGATTGAGCACATGCCCAACAATGTTTGCTGCAACAGTACGTTTGGGTAGACTGCAAGAGTAGGTTTGGGTAGATTGCAAGACCATATACAGATCCTTTTGCCCGCTCACCTTTGAGTTGCTCTTCGTAAAAGCCGTGTGGAAGCTGACCGATGTATATGACGCGGCTTGCGCTGTCGGTTCCGGTACTACTTGGATCTTCACCTCTCCCAGCGTTTGGAATTGCGGCGTCCTCAGACGGCGCTACTGACGGACCGTCGGCTCTGCGTGGCATGACCGATTGATGCTTTGATCAAGGAATCAGTGGCTCGGCGAAGTCTGCAGAGCGCGACTACGTTCAACTTTGGCGAGATAGGGTTTGTTAGCTCCGGTAGGGTTTGCACACCCCTGGGGCGTTTGCACACAGCATGAGCTGCATGACTGAGCATGCACATCGCTGAGATAGCATTGCTTTGCAAGAAGTCTCAGTCAGGCCAATCGAGGGCCCAGATTGTACCTGTCTCTACATTCTGGTCGCATCAGGCAGGATTTGATGGTAGCAACTTCCTCGTAGAATGGTTTTTGGGTTAGTGATGTGACACAGCAACTGCAGCTTGCGCCTCACCGTACAATATATGTTGCGTCAAGTGGCGGCAAGCCTTCGGCCGCTGATCCGCCAACAGCCGTCATATCTGCCAATCCTTCAGACAAGCCTTGGCTTCCATAGTAGTGCTGTCGGACAGGGACTCGAGGAATTCTTTGAAGTTCCGCTCGCTGAAGGTGACAAGCCCAGGACAGGTAACAGCATGCAGTGCTACAGCTCTCATATACAGCGCGTTAGCCCTTTATTGAGCAGAATACATCGATAGTCTAGCAGCTTTTGACAAGCTTGACATGCATGCACCAGGCAAGGACTGGAAGGCTGCAGAACTGAGGCAGAAGTCTTGGGAGGATCTGCACAAACTTTGGTATGTTCACTCAACATGACATGACTTCTACGCTCTTGTCTGCTGCACGCCATCTTGCACTACTGTTGTTGTACATACATGCATGTACTGATCTGTCCAAGCAGATGTGATATACCCATGCGATGCAGGTATGTACTGCTGAAGGAGCGTAACATGCTTGCCTCTGAACAGATGCGCAGCAGGGCGCGAGGGGAGAAGATGCCAAATCCCTCAAGAACGACCAAGGTAGATATCCAACATCATGCAGAGCCCCTGTTCCTCCTGCATCATTGACACTAATGCAAAGTGAGTGCATTTTGTCTTGATCTCGCAGGTCAGAAAGTCTATGGCGCGCATCAAGCTAGTCTTAACAGAGCGGGCTATAGCTCATGCAGATCCAGTGCAGTCACAGGCTATGAGAGCAATGATCAACAGCTGACAGCTGCATTCACCAGCAAACAGTTTGAGCACAGCATGTGGCGCTAGCAGTAGAGCAGAGACAACTCAGCAATGCAACTCCTGGACTGTGGTCAGTGAGGTGCCATCAGAAGTTGTGCCTAAGGATTTGCTTAGCAAGGATGGTTTGGCGGCACACATTCTGCCATGGGTGTGAGGGTTTTTAGCACAATGCCATAAGCTGCCATTATGTTGGTGGCTCTGTCAATTAGGGGACAACACGACAGCAATTATTTGCCGCAACAACTATCACAACAGCTGTCACAAACACAAGTACTGCAGTGGTTATTCGAATTCGAAAGAATTCTTTGTTTCCTGAATGAGTCGGTCCGAGCATCAATTTTTGCAGAGCATGAGACTGAAGTAGACATACGCCTCCAAGGCTTCCTGGTGGTACAAGAATGCAACAAGCTTTCCAGTTTTGGTTTTGCACAAAACTAGTTCAGCCTGTGCAATGACTATCATGAGGCGGATTTCAAGTAAAGTGTTGCAAATAGATGCAGCGAACCTTGATGCATCGTGCCAGCAAGCATATTGATGCATGCCATGATTGTCATGTCATAAAGATTACGTGCACAGTGTCGGTCAACGTGATGGCGAGTATGCAGGGCGCGTCGATTTGTGTGTATAGCCGGCTTTCTGCACTGCAAGCAAGCCTCCCACCCGGAATGCACATTGGTGTCTCACCTTCTGAAACAACTTCTCACGCGTATTCGATGACAAGCAAAGCGGGGGTGGTTACGTAGATTTCGCGCATTTCCACGTGCCCGTACACCCTCGTGATCGGTCGTGAAGAAACTCGCATCATCATGGCAGGCAGGAAGAAGAAGAGTGTGTCTTCGACATTCTGTCAGTCAGTCATCGGAGCTTTGTTAAGTTTGTTGAGGGAGCCTTAGAGTTCATGTGTCACAAGCAAAGCGACATACACGCGTCAGACGCTCAGGCCGGTTCGATCACAGCACACTGGTGAGGTCCGCAGGGGGTTTTCCGGGAGTCTGCGTGGATTCCGAAACGACGTTGCGTGCGAGATCTTCTTGAGTCTGAAGACACGCGGCGCGCGGTACCCGCTTTGGTCTCGTCGAGCTTGGCGCAAAGGGGTTCGTTCATCGAGGCAGTGAATGTAACACCACGCAGCCTTTCGTATGGGCTGTTACGCCTCAAAACATAACTCGTCGCGGCAAAGCCTCGGAAGTTGTTGGGGCTTTGAAGGATCAGCTGTATTGGAAGACACTCCTCGGTGAGACCTCAGCTGAACAGTACAAACAAGTGTTCTCAGCACGCAATGCCAGCAGACGTCGTCCAACCATATTCAAATGCTTGGACAAGCTTGTGGTAGCCACAAAAGACAGCACTGTGCACAGCAGTGCAACAAAGCCAGCAATTTGCTAAGCCATGCCATCACTGCAGCTGCATGTTTTACAGCTGCAATAAATTGGGCTTGCTGATGTTGCACAATGCAGTGTTTGCTATGAGGTTGCCGTTTGACCCTGATAAACAGAAACAGTGCAGACTGTGCAAACTTCAGTGCCTTGCACACCAGCGCAAGCGCTGCTTGCTAAAGATATGATGGCACTCATAGGGAAATTGTTAAACCAGTAGAGCAGCCTGAGGTCATACAAGAGCGACCGCTAGCAGACTCTGCGGAAGAGTCACCCTACATACACCCTGCCAGCAAAGCTCGTTTCAGTGCTCAGCAGAAGAGTATACAGTCTCAGCAGCCGTATGCACAAAACGGTATGCTTACCCTACCTACGTGCAGCAACTGTTCCAACACCTTTTGTCTATTGTTTTCAGCTCAAAGTTATGACACAAGTGCAAGCCTGCAGGGTGGCCCAACCTAACCTGCTTGAAGTTGTATCAGCTGTATGCATTGCAATTCTGTGCTTGTGGCGCTGTCAGCTATGCTCAAAGGCCTGATGATTGCAGGAAACTACAGTCCCAATGATGTGCTGGATCGGCGAGAGTCTGTGCTGTCAGATTTCTCATCAGAAACTGAAAGCGAGTCAGACTGGGATAAGTACTCCAGCGGTGAAAACAGCAATGAGACCAGTGAGGCTCTTGCGGACAGAAAAGCTAGGACTGTTGAGGCACGCAAGCGGGAAACCTCCCTTTTTGGTGTCACAGACAAGCGGCTTTCTGCTCCTCTCAAGTAAGCATGCTTGCTTCTTCGATTCTTTTGTATGCCTGCACTGACCCCATGATAAAGGACTCAGCTAGGTGCACATGCTGATCATGTCCTGCTTGCGAGCTATCCTGCTGTGCTATTGACAGCACGCTCTTCAAGCAGAAGCCACTTGCAGTCAGCGATCGATGCAAACCTCATGTTTGCCTGAGAAGGTACCGTGTTCAAAGACTCGCCTACTCTTGGCGCCCTTGCAATTTGGCAACATGTAGAGGCAACCCTAAATCAGCTTTGAAACAGGGCACATGATCATCAAAGCTCACACTGACTCAATGATCATGCATGGATGCTTATCAAACTTGCACTTGCTCAAGATCAGTCAAAGTTTCAGTATTGACATCATGCAGCTTTCTATTGCTGAATTTGTGTATATGCTTCAGGGAGACCAGCAGTCTGAAGCTAGCCAAGCTCAGAGGCTGCACCTTTGTAAACCAATATGTAGTCATCAAGTACCTTGGGAGAGGGGCATGCGGCAGAGTATTCCTGTGCATGGACATGACAGACAACCGATTGTATGCTGTTAAGGTATGAAAGCATACAAAGCTGAGCTGGCTTTTCTCTTCAAATTGATGACCAGTATATGTAGCTGAGCAAGAACCCATATTTGCAGCTGTGGAGAAATGTTCTCAAGATGAGGAACTTTGTCTGGTGTACAGATTGCCTGATGCCTTCTCAGCCTTTGTGAGGCGGTGTGATTGGCTGCATCCCTGCACTAGCATATAATGCATACACTGCAGTCCATGCCACCTTATCGTGACGCGTTCCAGCATGTATACATGTCGCTCCTTGACAGGATGGCAATCTCAAGTCACTGCTCCTTGCCTTTTGCCATGTTCTTGCTTTGTTCATGGTAGAGGTTTTCTTGCTGCAGTTTCTAGGTGATTCTCTTGTCGCAGATTGTGAAAAAGGTTGAGCTGGAAGCTCAGAGGTCCAAAACCCCTCAGGAGGCTAGGGGTGGTAGGCGGCGGCGCAATCCTGTTGAAGACCTGAAGCGGGAAGTGGCTATCATGCGTACTCTTCGGCATAAGAACATAGTCTCACTGCAGGTGTGAACACGTTGTAACAGAGATTACTGATTGTGCAGTGAGGTGTACAATCAGTAGCCAAAAGGTTGCTTGTAGCGGCAGTGAGCTGTACAAGCAAACTTTTGACTTGAACAGCAGTGTCCAGCTTAGGCCATCCTTTGCAAAGAGTACACAGCAAAGACTCACATGAACATGACAGTTCTCACAGCGGTTCTTGTCATTGATTGTTGTGCACAGCAGCATCATGCATGTGTCATTTAAAGCAGCATCTGTTTGTGACCTTATTGCACATTGCACCCCTGTACCGACTGATTCAACAGCCTGCCCTTTGTTCTTTCACAGCCAGGCTTTGCTTAATCAGTTGGCACAAGGGTGTGTCTGGACAACACTGTGCCATGCTTGGCTTGACATGACAGTTTCAAATGCATATCTTAGTCAAACTTGTTTTGATGGTCATTGTTGAAAGCCTGCTGCAACCAATTTGTTTCCTGCTATCCAACAGGAAGTAGTGGATGACCCAACCGGCAACAAGATGCTGCTGGTGATGGACTACATGGAGGGCGGCCCTGTCATGACTCGTGATGCCCTAGAAAGGGGCCGTTGTATACCAGAGCCCCTGGCCCTGCAGTACTTCAGGGACATGTGCAAGGTCAGTAACTGCTTAAGGACGCCTCATGCAGCTGCAGCCCTCATCAACCAGTCAACCAATTGTAGGCGCATTTAAAAACACGCCATGCATGCCTGACCTGCTGCGCCCTCCAACAGGACATTAATGCTTCTAAGATCTACTTGTCATGCTGTGCTTGTGTGCTAGGTGTCCTGACTGTTGATGTGCGAACTGGCGCACAGACGTACATGGCTTAATGTTATGTTAGATCTGGCTGCACCCAGCAGGTATGCATGTTTTGAGGGTGTGCAACCGGTCCTTCATGGCTTGCTGCAGGCTCTGGATTACTTGCACTACCACAAGGTGGTGCATGGTGACCTGAAGCCCGAGAATGTACTGATGAGTGCCAGGGGAAATGTGACACTCAGCGACTTTGGTTGCAGCAAAGTCATCATCAGCGGCAATGAGTACCTGGAGCGATGTAATGGCACTCCAGCGTTCCTTGCCCCTGAGATGATGCGTCCCCATTCCAGATACAGGTTGGTAGTCTTGAACTGCTGAACCTAAGGCTATGCATGGCGTAATCGGTCAGCATGCTGGTTATAATAATCCATGCACAATGACTTTGGTGGCAACTGATTTTGCAGGAAGGCTGACTGCAAGTTCTCAACCTTGCGGTGTCTCACACCATTGTCCAACAAAGTGGTGTGGCTCAGGCTGCATGCGCAAGCAGGTTTTCATGTGACAGAAGCCAAAACTGCTATGTGATGTGCTCTTGTCTGACAGCATGTCATGAAGCAGTTTGGGCTGCTATCATGTCATCAGCCTGTTCTGGGCGGTGGCATCGCTGAGTCTTCGGTCATCTTAGTATGCATTTGCCGCCACCAAGTCACCCCTGCAGGTGTCCATCTCAGCTTCGACTAATGTGCATTGACAATGCAGCAGTGTGCAATGTCTGCATTTGCAGGCTGCCCTCATGCCATGCAGATGCCCCTTGTGATGCACACATATAGTGTTAGATGGGCTTGTGTTCTTCCAGCCCATTTAGAAGGTGTGGACTCATGCAGGACTCCCTGATGCCCCTTACTCTTCAACGCAGCACTGTATACAGTTGTTGCTGCATGGTCCTAGGCTGTGCGCAAGTTTGTAAGATTAAGCATGAGCTCAGCATATATGTATTTCATCCACGACATGACCTGGTTCAATGCAGGGGCCGACCGACAGACATATACGCATTGGGGGCCTGCTTGTACACCTTTGTGTTTGGGCGCATCCCCTTCAATGCGCCATCGGTCTTCAAGCTGTTCCAGGTGGTGCAGCATGAACCCTTGCGCTTCCCTGCACAGCCCCAGGTCTCCCACGATCTCAAGGACCTTCTCCTCAGAATGCTGGCCAAGGTATGCTGCCCTGACAATTTGTTTGACAGCTTGTTTGATAGCTTGTTTCAAAAGCACGACCTGAAATATGAATAGCGAGCCTTCCCTTCTGCTTAATGCTCTTCAAGCCATGCTGATCCCTGACAACATCCTCCAGCAGCAAATGCGAATGAGTGTCATGAATCTCTGCGCTGCCATGCCCAGCCCCAGATCTCTCACAACCTCAAGCATCTCCTCCTCAAAATGCAGGCCAAGGTACGCTCTGAGCTCTGAGCTGTGAGATGCACAGATGGCTACAGTGGTCTCAGCTATACTCTCTGTTGCATATAGGACCCTGGTTTGCTGACCTTACGCCTTTACATGCTTCAGTCTTACTGCTACTCATTGCAGCGTTTCAGTCGCCACACTGGGTCAATACAATGTGTAAGCGCCTTTCGGATTGGCAAGGGTGGCTGAGCAGACTCTCAATCAGCACTTGCTGGTCAGACTCTACTTGGACCACATGTGCCAATCGACAAGGCAACTACATTTCTCATTGACCCAGCGTTTCAGTCACACTGGGTCAACACAATGCGTAAGCGCCTTCTGGTTTGGCAAGGGTGGCTGAGCAGACTCTCAATCAGCACTTGCTGTTCAGATTCTGCTTGGGTCATGTATGCCAATCGCCAAGGCTCTCACATTTTTCATTGACCCAGGAAGCCAGCAATGACAACGGCTTTGTTGTACATTTGCTTATAGTGCAAATTGCTCCAGGTTTTGCAGGCCATGCAATGGTCTAGCACTGCTGCCTCGCAGCAAGGTGCAGTGTGCTTCATCTGGCAATCACTCAGTCAGCAAGATGAGCTTAAGGCATGTGAGTTTTGACTGGTTGCAAGGGACGTACCTGGCATTGTTGCCATGCTGCGCAGCATCAGAGGTGGATTTTTCGCATATCAGCAGGATTGTAGAGCAAACACCCAATAGCAGGAAGTGCAAGCTTCTGAGCGCAGCACAGACAGGCTGTCAACATGCCTTTGTGAAGCTGCCTGCTTGCCTTGTGTAACTGCAATCACCTAGTACATTTCTGTCTCCATCACTGTTGCTAAGACCGTTTCCATCATGAGGCCTGTCATTTACAACTTGTACTTGCCTTGAGCAGGACCCCAAGGAGCGCATCACGTTGAGTCGCATGATGAAGCACCCGTGGGTGACGCGGCGTGGCAGCTGGCCCTTACGCAGCGTCAAGGAGATGGTGCGCCAGGGGGACACCCCCGAGCTGCCCCCCGTCCTCCCTGACCTCATGTCCACCCTCAATGTCCTTGATATCCCCAGACAGGTGAGGCTGCTTTCCGTACTGTGACTGCTGTGCTATGCATGTTGATCTTTCGACTGCTGCTGCTGCTGCTGATGCTCCTGCTGCTGTTTGATGGTGTTGCCATGGATTTGAGTGGATGCGCCCGTCTCTCCCTGACCTCATGTCCACCCTCAATGTCCTAGATATCCCCAGGCAGGTGCACCAGGTGCAGAATGCTGCACCGTGCACAGTGCTCACATGGGGAGGAGGTTGGTGTATCACATCATTGCACAAGAATTACTGTGCATACTGTAGCCGCCGCTGCTGCTTATGCTGCCATTGTTCATGCTGGTTGCAGTGCTTTTGCTGGTGGCAGCAGATCTGCTGGGTAAATGAGGCGTCTCATGTATCAATCACCCTATTTTGAGCTGCTGTCATGCTGTTGTTCAGTTGTATGGTCCACATATCATGCTCATGAATGGCAGCAGAGGTCTGTGTCTTGTTGGCTGCAGGATCACTTGACGGGCGTGTTGCAGCCAGGACTGCCAGAGAAGGTGTTCCAGGACGGGGAGCTGCTGATTAGGCAAGGGGAGCAGGGTACCTTCATGATGTACATACTAGAGGGCCAAGTGGAGGTCACTGTCAAGCTACAGATCCCTAAAGATGGCGGCAACAATGCCAGGTAGAGGCAATCACTCCCATGTTTGTGGTCATTACGTCAAGAAGATACTGGACCATATGAAGGCAGCATCACGTCGATTGGAATTTGGCTTTGCAAGCTTTGGCCCAGCTGCGCGCATTATGATGCCATCACAGTGCACGGCGGATGTCATGTACATCCTGAACGTTCAAATTGAGGTCAGTGTCAAACTACAAATCTTCAAAAACAGCGGCAACCATGCCAGATCTTTGCTAGCTGGGATGTATGACAGCTTGTCAGCTGCATTTCATGCATGGAAGTCAGCTTGGCTTTGCAAACTGCAGCCCAACCATGCTTGTATGGTGTATGACATGCCTTTAGGGAAGTTTGCTTACTTACAAGCCACAGATGTCAGGCAAAAGCAGTGAGAGTGTGTTGCAAGCAATGCACATGTTGCGTCAGCACAGCGCGGTGTGATTCAAAGGCTGGCCTGTGGTCTGCTCTGGTGTCACCCCTAGCTGTGTTGTGATATACCTAGTGACAGGGTATCCAGTTGGCTTTGTGCCTGCACAGCTGTGTTGAAGCGGCCGTGGCAACAGTTGACTGCACACTTTGTCCCTACTGTGTGATCACTTGTTGCCAAGACTGATTTGGCAACAGCTGTGCAGATTCAAGGCTGACAGGAGAAAGTTTGATTCAGGTTTTGGTGCAAAGGACAGCAGCACAAAATCTGCATCACTCGTTGTGCACAATGCTCAGTGCGATCAAGGGACAACAGAGCACATATGCATTTCACTGCAAAGGCTTGTCAAGCTCACTAGATGGCCCTAGCTCAGAGAGGCTACATGTGAGTTCAGGAACACTTCTCAAGAGAACTTGTCAGCCTCGACGCCTGTGCGGCAGAAATGCGTAGAAAGGCAGCTTGACTGGCTGGTGTACTGCGCGCAGGGTGATACAGTCGCGGCATCTGAGTCGGCCCATGGAAAATGAGGATGAAGGTGACACGCGCAGTGAAGTCAGCAACCGACAGCCCAAGGGTGATGTCATTGGCGATGATCTGCCTCCCGCGCTCATTGAGGTGTGCAAATGCAATCTGCAATGGGTTTGACTCACAGTCATGATCATAAATTACTCAATTTAGCACAGGTGCTACGTGTATCTCCTCCCAGTCCTGTTTTGCCAGGCCAGGTTGCCACTGCATGGCAGTTTTGCATTGCCTGAAGCTAGCATGCAGCGCTGGGATCACTTCCTGGGTAAACGCTTGCATGTGATCATTGCCGCCAGCAGTCAATGTTCTGAAAGGCCTCTGCACATTTGCTTGAAGGCTGTTTGTTGGCAGGCAGTGCCTTACTTTGCACTTCTGCAGGGTGCTTTCAAAGCACATGACTTTGCACCAAGCTTGTCAAGCGGTCCTTGAGAGTATCGAGTCGCAGTGCGCTCAGGTTGCTGCTTCTCTGCTGAGAAAAGCTCAAGCTGTCATGGCTGTCCAGGGACAAACAGTGGCTGAGTCTGCCTTTTTGCAGGGTGCTTCAAAGGCGCATGACTTTGCAACTAGCTTGTCGCGTGGTCCTCGTGAGTACCTAGTGGCAGTGCGCTCCGAGGGGCAGTTTGTTGGGGAGATGGCGCTCTTTGCAACCGCTGCTGTCCGCTGTGCATCTGTGCGTGCCAAGGGTCCTGTCAGGGTCAAGATTGTTGCTGGAGAAAGTTTGGAAGATTTGATTGATGTTGCGCCTGAGGTGATGTCCGCTGTGCTGAGTTTGTGAATGCTACCTTGCTGTCCGGTGTGTTGAAACGCACATACTGTCTAGATAACGCAAGCCTTGGCACGATTTCGTCCTCTGTGAGTGCAGACAGCATAGTCACATCTGCTGCCTTGTTGACAGATTGCATCTGCATTGTGCAGCCAATGCATGCCTGGGCAATGGGTGGTACATAGTCCATGCCTTCCACATAAGACACATGTTTTGACATGTAAGCTACCTGACTTGCCACAGATCATGCGATAGGGTGACTTGATGGGGTATCTAAGATTGGGCAATGTTGCCATGCATGTTTCGTGGCTGCCCTCTGCCCTGTCTGCTTCATTGCTCTTGTGATAGCAGATCATACGTGTGAACCATCTTGGACTGCTATGCTCATGCGCTTCCCTGCTGTTCAGGCACGGCAACAGGTGCAGGAGATGGTATGGATGAAACAAAGCGAGAACATGGTGTTGGAAGCTATGACCCGCTTGTCCACTGTTCACGATGCATTGGAAGAGCTATTAATGGGTGCCTTGATGTCAAAGCAGCCAACAGCAGATGCAACACCAGTTGTTGAGCATCGCGAGTAGACAAAATTACAGCCTTACTCAGTTCAAATGGGCTGTTTGCTATGGGTAGGAATGTGCACTTGGCACAGCTCAGCCACAAGTGTCAGTAAGCCCTTTCAGACAGTGCTCCTTTTTGGCATTCTTTGATATGCTGAAGCTATTAGATGTTCTGTCAGCGGTTTTTTCAAAAGTAGCTTTGAAGCTTGCTGCTCAGCAGGCCTGTACCCCTATCTGTGCGTGAGGCTTATTGTAGCTTGGCAGTATAGTCGTGTTTTTGGGTTCAACCCATCATCTTCTTCTGGGCGTAGATGTGAAGTGCGCTGTGTACAGTATGCGCTCCATGCGTCTAGTAGCGAATGGGGCATTTGATGACTAGCTTTGTGCTGTCTGTCATCTCTGAGCAATAAGGCCAATAAGCTCTCAGTAAAGCTTGCCTTACCCAGTGTTCACCGACTCCTTCCATCTTCTCATTGCTGCGTGTCATGAAAGCAACATCGTTATAATAAATGGGCATGAATGGCTTGAGCATGTAGCGTGTGTTGCGGTTCTGAGCTCAAGTTCGACCGATCAGTCATCACCCACATGGTGCAAATATACATGCGCAAAAGACTTTTGAGAAAGCCTTTTCTATCTACTACAAGCACGGGGCAGTCAGCACAGTGTCACTGAGAACAAAGCCACTTGTTCAAACAACAATTGCAGCAGAAACGACAGCACTCCTGCGAATATGTACAGGTCAAATCATTGATCTGACAGGTTCAACTTGACTGCTCAACTTGCATCAACCTGTTCTGGTGGCATTGTCCAAACGAAATCAAATACTTGCGCAGCTTCTGGCCAGTGCTGCTCTGAGCTGGCCTGCCACAGCTTCCACAGCTGGTTTCTTCCTTGCAGCTGCGTTTTTGAGCTCTTGCAAGGTCTCCAATACACCTTTCAGCTGCTCATCTGCACCCTGCGCTTTGCTGCTGTCATGCTGAAGGCTGGTGATGCCATATCTAGAAGCAGTTTGCCTACTCTGCAGCCATCCTGCGTTGCTCTGCATTGAAGCAACCTGAGTCTCTGCTGCTGTAATCTGAGCACGCAGAGCTTCATAGTCAGCCAATACAGCCTCGATTGCAGCAACGTCAGCATCTGTACCATTCCCTGCAGGTTCTTGCTCTGTGCCCCGCCTGCTGTGTGTGTGCATTCCAGACTGCTGTGCTGATGTCAGCTCAGTGCATTGTAGCCTAGGCTGCTCTTGAAAATGAGACCAGTCAAAGCACCTGATGCCTGGCTGCTGGTGCTGCTGCTGTTGCGACTGCCACACAACATACGAGCGGTGAGGCTCATGTGGGCCATGTGTTCTGTATGGGACACAAGACCAGCCTCGCTCTTGGGCATGATTTAGCTGCTGCCATGGAATATGTTGCCTCTGAGCTGCCTGCTTATCAGTAGTGCTGGGAATGCTTCTTGAAAGGCTCTCAGCAGGCAGCCTCTGGTGAAGTCTTGGGCAATCTTGCCCTGTTCCAGGGTCTGTTTGCTCTCTGTTGCCACTCCTGACAGCAGCAGCGTGCCAGCCTGACGCAATTTCAGCATGATGGCTTGCATCTGACAACAAGCTCTGGTGCTGTCTGCCTGCAAAGACATGTGGTTGAGACTGTTCCAGAGTATCATGCCACCTATCTGCCTGCTGAGCATGCTGAGCATGCCCACTAGCTGCAGTCCACCTGTCATTGGTGGATGGCCAATCAGTCTGCTGATTGTGCTGCCTATGTTGCGCCTTGCCCCTGTTTGTCTCTGGTCTCACATTGTGCCTGATGCCAGTCATAGCACCTGACCCCATGACACAGCTACCCTGCTGACCAAGCAAGTCCAGGTGTGCATCCTTGTTTGGTCCAGCATGCATCTCGTCTGTGCAGAGCGCAGCACCAATGGTGCTGAGGCTGGGAACATGCGGTATGTAAGGAGGGTACAAGGGGCAGGCAGTGGCTGGGCGTTGGTGGGGGTTGGGCAGGGTGAAGGAGGGGTCCCTTGGCATGATCGGGGGCTCAGTTTGATGCACAGGATGATTGGCTAGCAGTGAAGAGGTCAGGCCTGGAAGGCCTTGGCTGCTGCATGTGAAGTCCCGTCGCCTTGGCTGCACATCAAACTTCAGTTTGTGAGCCCATACCTTATCAATGCTCAGTGCAACTTTCAGTTGATCAATGTTGCATCTTGGGCAAACTTGCGCAGGACTGGATCAGGAACGGCTTGGACAGGCATCATGCAAAGCAGCCAGATGCAGGTTGTTGCATGACCATGTTCAGCCCTTTGGTGTTGATGCACTGGAGCAAATCAACAGTGCTTTGGTCTTGGTGCAATGTTCATTGCATGTCTGCTGCTGTTCACAGATCAGGCTGCAAATCACAATAAGTATAGGTTGGGAAACCTAAACAGCCATAACAGGATTTTGTGCTTCATATATCGCTCGCGCTGGCAAACCTCAACTTGAGCAGAGTTGTCTCTGTCATGAGCCATGAAAGCTGCACAGTCAGTGCAATCTCAACAAGCTACGTGCACCTGGGACAGCATGTATTGACAGAAGATACTGTCAGTTGTTCACCTGCAATCTCTCGCGCCGCAAGGAGGATGGTCTTATCTGCTCCAAGGCAGCAGCTGAGCTGATGCTGCATCCATAAGCTGCACCAGCCTGCATCATGCAAGCTGTCGGTAGACGCATCCATCTCAATTGCGATGGCCGCAGTCAGACTTTTCATACATTGTGTCCCGTTTGCTGCCTTTCAGTGAAACCTTCTGGCAAGCAGTTGTATTTGGCCTCATGTTGTAATGTCCAAATCACACTAATAAGCAGCACTGCAGCCATGTGCAGAAATAGTCCTCATAGACATATACAATCAAAAATTGATTTAGCAACACATGTGCGTATCCTGGCACTTAGCATGGCTCCAGCATCATTGTCACACCATCAACAACATGAATTTGCAGTGTGTACAGGTTTACCTGCAATAGAAACAAGCATACCCTGGTGTAGTGTGCAGCAATGCGGCCATGGGCAGAAAGGGAGGCAGCAAAATGGCTGGCTTGCTATGATTGAGACGCTGCAGGGTGATGTTGCACCAGTGAGCAGCACTGCTGCTATGCCCAGGAAGATTCGACAAAAACCATGATGCAGCAACAGAAGTAAGCCTACCCTGGTCCTCAGGACAACGTCGGCGTCATGGTCACAGTAGTAACCAGCAGCGCTGCCGTGTGGGCAGCAAGGGAGGCAACCAAGTGGCTGGCTTGTCTTTGATTGCATTGCTGCAGGGTGATGTGACAGCAGTGAGCAACACTGCTGCCGTGGCAGAGAAGTCAAGCAAAATATGATGCAACAGCAGGTGTAGGCATACCCTGGCCCTCAACATGGCTTCAGCGTCAAAGTCATGGAAATGGCCAAGACTTGTGCTGTGGGCAGCAAGTGAGGCAGCCAGGTGGCTGGCTTGCCTCTGGGTGCGGCGCTGCAGGGTGATCTTGCGCCAATGGGAAGCATAAGGCGCCACCAGAAGCAGCTGGGCTGCTGCAGCCCTGGCCTGCAGGCAAACAGGCATGAAGACTGTGAAGAGAACAGTCATGCGCTATACATACACTTGCCTCTGGTTGCGGCCCTGCAGGGTGATGTTAAGCCAATGGGAAGCATAAGGCGCCACCAGAAGCAGCTGGGGCGCTGCAGCCCTGGCCTGCATGCCCAATGGGTGTTGATCAACAGCACGCATTGATTGCAACTGCGTTGATGATGACCTCATTGATGGCTTGAGCAGTCTTCATGTGTGCCATGACTGCAGCCAAGCTGATTTCATGCCTTTACATCAGTCTTGTCTGTAGGTCTCCCCTACTTGTGCAGCATGCCATTTCACACGCAGAACAAGGCCCACATTAGAGGGCCATCAGATGTGACGCCATGCGCCATTGGCATTTGCGACAACAGGCAGCAGCTTCTTGTGCTGGAAAAGCGCAGGGACTCGAGACTGCATGCTGCTGCAATGTCCAATTTGAGCTACACCGCTGATCCGGGATCTTGCAGCAGTACTCAGGCGTCCAAAGTATCTGCAGGTTTAGAAAGTGGACCGGCTCAATGATAAACAGTCATCTGCTATGCGCTATGCGCTCGCCATCAGCACACGCACGGATGAGATCTAGCGTGCAGCACGCCAAGCGCTGTGCAATGCATCCCATTTTTCTTCTTCTTGAAGCACAACAAAGCCACTGCAAAGCTGCAGTGCGCTGATACACAGCATGTACCACCAAGTTCTATATTTAGGGTTTAGGGTAAAACCCTAAAAATACTTACACCAAGTTTGATAATCCACCAAGTTCTCTTGCTGCTGCCACACAAAGCGTCCAAAGAGTACTCAGGTCACCTTGAATTGGACAGAACGCACTCATCAGCATGGGCAACTGCACTTGCAAGTGCGCAGTGCTGTGCAAGACAACCGCCTGGTTTACCTGATCAAGCCAGGGTAGAAAAGCCTTGCGCAGCATGCTGTACGACCAGCAGCGCAGACTGGCAGCATGGGCAGCGGCCTTGGCGTGCCGTCTCCTTGTCACTGCTTGCCAACCAGAAATGCCACGCTTGAGACGACACCGCCTGCAGAACAGGTTTTGCTGCCTATACACATAGATTGGCCAATCAGCAAGAAACTATTATTTGTACCCTTTATGAATAAAAATACAATAGGATCTTCAGAGACTATACGCAAAACAACTTTGTGTTTCTACAATTACCAACAGAGCACAGTCTTACACAAGAAAACTTGTACAAACACAGAAGTCCTCTCTTAATTTGTAGGGTTTGCAGAGGGGGACGGTAGCTTTATTGTTAGAATGCAAACTGATGGAATGCATGTCCAAAACTGATCAATTGATCATTGGGAAACACAAAACAATCTGATGCTTACATACGTGGATTGCAGACGTGTTGTAGCATCATGATCGGGCTAGACAGCAAGCGCTAGACGTTGCTCCAAATTTTAGAAAATGGGTGTGGTTGAGCAGGACACTAGGGTGTTGAACACTCCAACAGGAGCCTGTTGGGACCAAGTGATGGTGTGCGACGAGCAACTGTAGGCAATGCGCAAATCCTCATTTGCTGTTGGTGGCATATTGCTGCAACATGCCTGAGTAAGATGACTTGCCAAATGCTCAAAATGTCATGCTGATGAAACCGCAAAGTCAACGTGTACACTACAAAGTGCATCAGCCCTGCTCAGGACTTGAATCCTGCTCCTTGCAACAGTGGTCATGCGCCATCTTACACAAGCACATATACACAGTCGGCACTGCGCAAAAAAAGACACTTGCATTGCGCACCAGAGAAATTGTACTGCTGCATTTTGCATGGAGCCTTTGTGTGCTTGTGCCTTGGCATAGCTTTGCCAACACAGCAGGGCACGCTGCTCTAGCTGATTCCTGAAGAGAGCCTGTGCACGCGCAATCTGGAAGCGCTTCATCACACTGTGGATGTAGACATCATGCCACGCTGTGAGCACTCTCTGCTTTGCATGCCTTGCTAAGGTATCCTGCATCAGCAAGAACAAAGATTGCGTGCCTTGTTGCTCGCGTTAGGTGCAATTTGACACGCAAAGGGCAGCTGAAAGGCTGTTGCTTTGGAGGCAAAGAGCGGGTGGAAGGCAGGCAGAAGGCAGTCAAGGCAGTGACAAGGGGCGAGCAAAAGGCAGACAAAGGGCAGGTGACAGGCAGTCAAGCCAGAGTCAAAGGGCAGCAGACCAAAGGTACTCAAGTGAGAGACATTGAGCGTCTGAAAAGTCGTACAAGGCTATCAATTGTGAGGTGAGTGTCAGTTCAAAGGCAGACAAGGGGCAGGTGAAAGGCAGACAAGCGTCAGGTGAAAAGCAGATAAGGGGCAGGAGACAGGCAGTCAAGTGGGAGGCAAATAGCGGGTGAAAGGCAGACAAAGACCAGGTGAAAGGCAATTGAAAGGCTAACCTGAGCCTGCATTAGACGTTCCTGCTTGGCAGTAGCATGTGCCATGTGCTGAACAAGCCAAGAGCACCAGGCATGCATTGCTCTGTATAACAGCCCCAATTGGTAGTGTAGAATTGCTTCCCGCTGTTGAGCGCTGTGTGCTGCCAGAACTATAGTCACCTGCACAAGCCAAGCAGACCAGGCTCATGCCGCTCTGTTATCCGCTTTGGAAAACTGCCTTATGGTTGGTCAAAGCATGCAAAATTCTTCTTCCAGTGGCAAGCAGACCAAGCTTGTGATATACGCATCAGCCAGATAAATGCGACCTTTGCATATTGTTTGGACCGGAAGAAGACAGTTGCACAAAGCTGCTTGGGTTCAGGTGACAAGGCAATACCTCATGTGTCAGGCACACTCAGAGAGGAGGAGTTGGCACAATCCGTCACCACTGTATGATGCATAGCCAGCTTGAACAGGATGTAACAAATCATGGGCATCAGCTTCGCACAGCATCATAGGAAACCCCGAAGGTATGAAAGCAAAGATGTTGGGGCATCAAAAGCCCCAGCAAGCAACACAAAGAACAGTGAGGTGAGTGTCAGCAGGCACAGCATGTCGGTGGACTAGCAGGGGACTTGTGCAAAACACGTAGGACAGCAATGCTACCAACCGCTGCCCAGGCTTGGATGGAGCTCCTGAGAGTATTCATTCGCCAAACCCGATTTGCTGTCAGGTGCGCCTCCCGCTTCTGCCGAGCCGCTGGTAGAACTTCATGCTGCCATACAGACCATGTCTGCTTGCGCTGGCAGCAGTCATGTCGCCTAGCCAGCTGCAAGTACTGTTTTGTCTTTGTAACACTGCGCTGATGGGTCATGACCCATGCTGCAAAACCCTGTCTCAGCACTGTAAAGTATCTGCACAGCGGCACAAGCTCCTATGAGCAAGCATCGCACCGCTGCCACAAAAGGACCAAGACAGTATGAGTTCAAACATGAACCGCCGCACATATGCAGGAGTTCATTATTTTACGTACAGTGTCTGTGCATTCACACACTGCAGGCATGCTGCAGATGCTTGGACGTTCACCTAATCAAATGGATGATGCCATACAGCAAGGTATTTTCATAGCACGCAGCACAGGGACGGCTTCAATGGCGCAGCCTGTGGCTAAGCTAGCCAAAGATGCAGTTATCGCTGCATGATCACTGGTGTGAAAACTGCAGATGCAGATGACAGATGTATTCATGACGCACATTGTCTCCAGGTAGGGTCCAGATGCACATGACACATGGGCTGTCATGCTGCTGATGCAAGACAGAGTGGATGCAGCAAATGTTCTGCATGCATTTACCAGTTTGACCAAGCAGCTGCATGATACTCAAAATCTGCTAATGAGATTCATTTGGTACGGAGGGGCAACAAGCCAGCACATCATTTGACAGACATACAATTTGCTTTGGAACGGTACCTATGGCGCACAGCCATGCGCTTGCGCTGCTGCTGCTCCAGCTTGTACAAGGTGTGATCTTGCCATGCATGGACAACAGATCTCAGCAGCTGGATTTGGCGCCACTGGTACGCTTTCTGGCGCTGTTTGCGGGCCATCCAAGCCTGTTTGCAAGCCATGCGTCAGCATTTTGAAGTTATGTCAACAGGCATCAATTGTGCAGATAAGCTGGGGAGCGCATGCACACATCGCAATCAGAGCATGAAACACCGTGTGTCAGCCTTGCATGCTCTTACGCAGAAAACTGTTTGCCCTGTGAGCAAAGGCAAGCACATCCTAAATGCAAGCTGCAAGGCGCATACCAACACACACCAGCACTAATGTTGCAACAAACTGGGCTCAAAATGGCAGACCAGGTGCTAGCCTTGCAGGCTTTCCAACAGCAGGTCATGTGCCCAGTGAGCAAAGGCAAGCTCCTCGTAGAAGCAAGCTGCAAGGTGGCCAGCAACACGCAGATGGCAATTGATTGTGTCCATATGTTGGGAAGTGAATGCAAAACGACGCACCATGTGCCAGCCTTGCATGCTCTTGAGTAGCAACCTGCCTGCCCTGTGGTCAAAAGCAAGCTCCTCCTTCCAGCCAGTGTCCCTGCTCCATTTAGTGCACCACCGCCACTGCTGCAAACTCTGCTGCAGAAGCTTGTCGCCACAGTAGTCAGCTGCTGCCTGCTTCCTGTGGCAGCACAGCGCACACACTTATACGCTCAGCAGTACCAGCTGCCTTGGCGCTTGTGATGCCCGTGCGGGGCTGTCAAACTCAACATACATGTAACACTAGGGATGCTTGATCTAGAAGTGGCACAGTCTGACGTAATCATTGATTTGCTGCTACCATGGTTGTGGACTGGGCAGGTTGCTGTCTAATGCCATCACGTGCAGACACATCAAGTGGGATGTCAGAAACGTGGTTGTGCCCAAGCCTAGATGCTCAGCGTGACTTTGCTCCCAGTCAAAAGTGTGTCTACAAACATGCGCATGGCTGACACAGCAATTTTTGACTGCTACTAAAGACATGGTAGCTCACGCACCAGTAGAGCAGGTGTTGCGCATGTGCTGCATTGTGTGCATGCCGGTGTTGCACTCTGTAGCATGGTGTCATCAGTCCATGCATCGCCACAAGCATGTCTGGACACAGTGTAAACAGATATTGTGCAATGAGTGCCCTTACTTGATTCTTTTCTGCTGGCTTTGATCAGCTGCTAGTCTCCAGGCATGTACACAGCGCCACAAGAAAGTGGCGTTCATGAGCCTGACAACACTAGCCAACTTTGTCTGCTCAGCAACAGCCAGGGCAGTCGTTGTTCTCCAGGCTCTGAAGCTAGCTCGTAGCAAGACAGCCTGCACTGTCAAGGTGAATTGGCAACAGATGCTGCTGAAGCATTTGATGCAGCAGTTCACAAGGAAACACTCGTAGGTCGAGGCTTCCTTCTGCCATCATTTGCTGTACATTATCCCCTGGCTCATACAAGCTGTGCAGAATATGTACTACCAGGGCAAAAGTGTCAGACTTGCATAGGGTGATGAATGATGCGTTGTGCTGGCCTGCTATAGAATGCTCTGCTGTCTCTGCATTAGAGAATGATGATGTTGAGATGCATTACGTGATTGAGCGGACCGCATGCCTTGGACACATCCCTCTGCCAAAATTGCAAAATCACTGCGAGCAAACAGTACATACGCTCCAGTGCTGGGCAAAGGCACACCTGTCGCATGCTGTGTTCTTGTTGCTCAAGCTGTTGCAGGAACTGGGCTGCCCAGGTGGTCCAGGCAGCATGCATGTGCAAGCGCCTTGCTACAGGTTTCACTTGTTCAGTCAGCTGCTGCATGGCGTGTCTGTGCTGAATCTCCGATTGCCATCTGCACATCACATCTGTGTTCATTGGCTCTAAACCTCAGACCCAGGCTTGACATGGCACATGAATTTGCTCGCTCAGCTGCCGCATGTTATGCCTTTGCTAAATTTCCAATTGGCATCTGCGAATCGCATTTGTGTTGACTTGCTCAAAAACTCAAATTTGGGCTTGACATGCCACATGAATCTGCTCAATCAGCTGCCGTGTGCCATGTCTTTGCTGAGTTTCCAATTGCCGTTTGTAAAGGACACCTGTGTTTGGTGGCTCAAGAACTGAGTGATGTGCTTGCTACGTCAACAACTCTTCTTTTGAGTCTTCTTAATCTTACCTTGAGTGTTCATGCATACAGAGCGTACTTGCTTTCAAGCATTTTGTGGGTACTGTTGCTGTGTTGTGTGAGCTCAGCATGCCCTGAACACTGATTCATATACAGTGTACATGCTTGCATGCGCTGTATTCCTGTTGTTGCTGTGCTGTAGCAGACATATGAGTTTATCCTTGAGGTCAAACACCAGGCGAGCTCATGCATACAGAATGCGCTTGCTTGCATTTCACATGCTTTCACCAGACAGTATGATGCAGAGCAGAGTGTTATGTACCCAATGAGACCATGACTCAGCAGCGCTGGCTTGGCTGTGTTGTACACACCTTGCTACAGCCTTCACATGTAAGCATCATCAGCCAGTGTACAATGGGCTTGCGTTTGCTACAGCACACACGACAATGCTACTGCACTGTAAACGCTTGCAAGCAAAAATGCTCTATGTCCATCACAAGTTAAGGTGACTACAAGAAGAAGACATATTTTGCATGCTTCAGCCAGTCATTATGGTGCGGACCAGAGTGTCACGCACCCTATGAGACCACGCCTCAGCAGCGCCTGCTTAGCTAGGCTGTTAGCATGTCTCTTCAGGCGCCTCCAGCCTGCTAGAGCTTGGCTACCAGTTCTCCAGTCTTGCAACAGTGATCTCAGTCTATGTAGTTGCAGATTCTGACTGAACACCTGCAGTGAAACACATGCCAGCACTGGATGTAAAAGGTTGCCCATCAGATACCCACACATGAGCTTTTGGTTGACGCCTGTTATGTTGCTTGTGATGAATTTTGGTATACATGAACAAGTTCAACAGTACTCATGTCACCATCTGTAGACTATCTGAGGCTTCTTTATTTCAACATGTCTGATAACTCGCTGCAAGGAGTACACAGAAACTGTACAAGTTGCCATTGCTTGCTGGCATGAGCTGAGTCAGAACTGATGCCATGCCTGACGATTATGCAGCCAGCACCTGCTGTCCACCTTATGCCAATGCCTACAATGTGAGCAGGACACATGCATCAGCTGCAACAGCTGTACACTGCTGAGCTGAGCTGCAGTACCTGCAAGGCATGTGATGCTAGTGTTCTGGCACTCTGGGCCTCACCCACTGCTGTTCGCCAATGCTGCAAGACTGCCACGCTCAGCTTGTGCTTGTGCCAATCCTCTGCCTGCTGCTTCATCTGGTGTGCGTGCTGCTGAAGTTGTTTGCCAGACTGCCAGGAGGCAAATGCCTTGCTATACTGTCTGGTTGCCCAAAACGACAGAGCATTTTGAATCTTAGCCTTCTTCGCCGCAGATGCTGTTGCTGCAGCAACCCATTGCTGAACAGCAGATGTCAGCAGGACAAAGCTTCTGTAGAAATCTGCCCGGAGCTTTTGCTTCCTGCTTTCTGCCTTAAGTCTCTTGTACTCCCACAAGGCACTGAAGCAAGCACGCTTCTGCTTATTATGCCTGACAAGCCTTGCAGTCATCAGCTTCTGCTGCACCTTCTTGCTGTAGTCAAGCTGAGCATGCCACAGAAGCAGACATCTGCCTTGAGTTAGGTACTGCCTCCTGTGATTGAAAATGGCAGCTCTGCGCCATTCAAGCTGACGGTGTGCAGAGTGCCGCTGCAAGGCCAGAAGTGAGCTCAAAAGCAGTCTGTGACTGTGGTGGCGAACGGCTGCACGTGTTCTAACTCTTTCTTTTGTGAACCATTTCCACTGGTCTGCAACAATCCTTGCAACTCTCTTTCGATGCATGCGTCTTGACTGCCTTTGTGCATCTGTTCTCCGCTCGGAAGTGAGCCTGTCACTCCTTGCAGCGTGGGCTGGCTGGCTATTGCTGCGAAGCTCAGCGAAAGAAGCTTGATGCTGCGCATGTATGCCAGCTGCTGATCTGCCAATGCTTCTCAGCTGCTGCTTGGATGACAGCGTTGACCTCTGCCGTGGCTGGGTTGTGGAGTTGGTCAAGTCCTGGAAAGCTGTGCCAGAGACTTGCATTTGCGCTGCGCACGTCGGCGAAGACACTTCTGTTTGGAGCTTTCGAGCCTACGCTCCGGGTGTCCAAAGTGCAAACGTGATGCAACGCATGGCTGGAAAGTGAGGCGTTCCACTTATAGATCAGGTGCAGTGATCTCAGTGATCACAAGACCTCAGTCAGCAAGGACACGGTGCGGTGTCGTGAGCTGTAGCACGAGTGTTCAGAGGGACGTTTTGCTGGTTCCGTGATTTGTGTGGAAGCTCCAGAAGAGCCAGTGGCGACCAAGGTCTGCTGAGCAACTTTTGTTGTGGCTGTGACGTCTGCTGTCAAATGCAGTAAAGTTTCACATGATAATTGACCTGCCACTTCTGCCTTGGCTTAGGGGATGAGATTACCCCAGTTTATTGAATGTGCATCGTCTGAGGTGCTTGCATAGTATGACCCCGTGCTGTGGTCATAACGCACGCACTTGCTTTGCACAGCATAGCTTTTTTTGGATGTCCCACATTGTGATTTGCCGAAATGTGACGAACACATAGTCATTGCTGTTGTGTGGCATATGCGATCAGCCTTGTTGGCTGGCTAAAGCATGTGACAAACGTGTTCTGCATCATCATATCAATGAGCTTGCTGATGATGAGATTCAAGCACATTTCGGAGCTGATGTTTTTGTAACACACCTCTAAATTCAAAGGTTTCATTGAAGGGAGGCCAAAGATGCTGCAGCGGTTGAACGTGCGTAAGACTAGTACCAGCTGCATGAATCACAGGCCGCACGTGACAGGCGTGCGTCCAAGGATGGCTGCACGAGCGGTCGTGATGCAACCACGGCTCGGCAATGGGTCATCAGCAGTTATGGGAAGGGCCGTCATTTGTCAGACAAGTGATGGGCCAATCCTCCAACAGAAGCTGAGCAGCATGGCTTCCTTATCCTGTAACTTATAAGGGCAGCGAAGTTTGACAGTCCAACCACGCGTGTGCATTCGACACACGAGCTTTTTGTAGACGCTGAGGCTGTCATTGACCCTCCTGTGACCATGGCCGCTGTCGCGAACAAGGTATGCGCACAGCCTAACCCGCTTATGCCTGGGCCTACAATGCTCGGGCGTCGTGCAGAGTACAATCCGCGTGAACGTCACATTTCTCTGATCGCGCTGCAGGTGCTGGTCATGGCCCTCTGCCTGGCTCTGCTCGTTGGGCCGTCCTTGTCGCGTCATGTGGCGGTGGAGGATGGGCACGGCCATTCTCGTCGTCTGAAATCAAAGATCGCGGCTGATGGTTGCCTGGTTGTGAACTTCAGTGGCACTTGCCCAGCTACCGACCATCCAATCCCAGCATGTTGCACTGGAGCAACCTCCTCTGACACCTGCACCACTGACAACAGCGGTGCCGATGTGAGCTGCCCAGATCCCCAGCTGGGAGGATGCTGCCCAGCTTGAGTCGACACGGCGCGTGCGACTCAGCAGAGCTCGTGCAGTTTTTGTTTTGTCGCCTTCACCGTGTTTGTCGCTTCTTCCGTGTGAAGCAGCACTAGGGTGACCGGTCTGCCTCACAAGCTTATTAAGCTTAATAAGCAAATGTTTTCAGCTGAGCCAGATTAACAGTTTTGATAAGGATGATACATGCCATCAGTTTTTACTCTTGATAGCTTCCACATGGGCTATTTAGGGGAGAAGACGTTAGTGTTGATGATGCTCTGCAAAGATCTATCTAGATCTACGGGTGGATTTGCTATACCGTGCGCATCATTTACAAGCTTGACTTCGATTGTCGATGTAACAATGTGCTTGACTTGAGCAAACTTAAGCCCCGCTTTGGTCTCAGACATGTGCATCTTCATGTTGTGAAAACTGCACAGTCTATGCACATATTGTGTTGTATACTGCAGACCTGTTGCAAAGTGCAAAAGCTGCGCACATGGATCACAATGTACTCTGTGTTTGCTTGAAGCAAATTTCATATGAATGCATTGCTGCACTCAAGATTCAGTGTAGCTGCAAGCACTTTGTCAGCTGAAGACACAGCAAGCATAGTGTGGCACACAAACTTAGCTTGCAGTCGACCTGTTGCAATCAAGTGTATGCCACACCATAGCATCGATATAATTTTACTTGGGGCAGATGGCATGAAGCTTTGATTTCAAACTGTGTCAATGTGCGTCACCATTACTTGCCAATGGTGACGCACATTGGCAAGTCATGCCAGAAGCAACAAAGTTCACATTGGTGACGCGGCAGTCAACAATCAAGCAAGTGTTGGTCAGGTTTGTTGTGACTGCATTGCAGTCGCCCGAATGCTTCAACAGCAGCTGCATCACAAGCTTTTACAGGGCCTAGCATCATCTGCAGCCATCGCCAAGTGCATAGACAGGGACACTGAGTACAGCACAAGTATAGCGCACTCTGCAGATGTTCCTGCTACTGTGCAAGGGTGACGCTCTTCCAAGCCCTGTCCTATGGTGTGAACATCAAACCCCCCATATCACAGTGCTCAGCAGCTCATGCTTGATGGATTGCAAACTCTGTGCCACCAGGCTGACTAAAAGCAACAGGGCTGTGGCAGGGCATGCTTTGACGGCATGCATAATTACTTCTCGTGTGTGTTGAACAGTTTGGCATCTACACAGACAATCTGTACTTTGTCAACTGCTACTTCAGGGGCATTGGTGGTAGAGCTCAAGCTGGACAGGTTTGTCTTGAACTTTGCATCTGAAAGGATGAAGGTCCACACCTACAAACGCATGCTCCACTTGTCAGCAAATATCGCTTGGATGGCACACACTAAGCTTTCTGCATACCCCTTCGCAGTTTCTGTAGGTGTCCAACTTCCCTTTAAACGTTGACTTCGATTTGAAGCTGTTCTTGATTGCCTCAACGTATGACTGCGGGGACAGACAGTCCTGTCAAGGCCCATGCAGGTAAAGTAAGTTGCACACCAGAGCGAAAGTGTGGACTTGTCCTGCGTCCAGTTGAGGCGTACCGTATCGAACTGCATCACACACATCATGCATCAGTACCAAGTCTGACACAAATGAAACATGCAGATCGCATCTTGGCGGCACAAACGTACCTCGGACAACACTTTTATAGCCAGTTCAGGAGTGATCTTCCCGTTATCAAGCAAATCTTCCAAAGCAGCAACTAGGGAGTCCCCAAGCTTTGTCTGTCGGTATATCTCAACACTCATCCCCGCACGAAGCAGTCGCAGCGCACCTGCTCAGAGTATGGAAGCAGGGAAGTGCCTCAGCAAGACAAGCCACTTGCTCTTCTTCGTCAGCTCATTACTAAAAGTGCAACCTGCTGTGCATGCTGAGTTGCAGTCACACTGACAGACTGTGTCAGCATGTCGCTATGGCGCTGTGGCTAGGGTAGGTGTTGCACGATTGCGGCACGCTCTGAGTTCGCGAGAAGCTGTTTGAGTGAATACCGCAACTGTGTGGGGCAACAATAGGTGCAAGTCGACTGTTAATGCGCAGGTTAGCAACAGCTCGATTCGGCACTTTCTAGCGCTTGCTCGTGCCTGCTTGCACTAAGACAGCTTGCCGCGATAGTACTGAGTAGTACGAGTTTGCTAGCTGAGCGCCCACCATGCGACAGAGCGCTGGCAAACGCCGGAACTGACAATCGAAGGCCGGAGAGATCTGGGCTCGCAGGTTGACGTCGTCGCAAACTTGCAGGATTCCGGGCAGGTTTCTCTTGAGAACACGCACAGTCGAAAGCTTTGCCGTATCGATGTACAAGTGTTCTGCCTTGAAGGCCTTGTCTGCATCGGCAGAGACAAACTCAGATGCAGCCTGGTTTCTACCCATATGGGTCCAACCCCATGATGTCTCCTTACGAGTGGTCGCAAGGAATGCAAATGGCTGGAGTGCCCGCAACTGGCCTGTACATGTCTGGCCCTCAGTCTGGGACGCAGGGACCTTGGAACTGGAACCATGCAATGTCTGGCACATTTCCGCAAGTTCCTGGGCGTACCACAAACAGGCCACAAACAGGACCTGCCATCCGCAGCCTCCAGCAGGCTATTCAGGCAAGAACGCAAGTCTGGCAAATGTCAAGATGGCAGAAATGTTGTCTACACATGATTGCAGTGCATCACAGAGGACTACACTGCAGCAAATGAGACTTCACAACTTGGTCTCAGCCCAGGCCTGGCGTAGCGCTCCGTCAGCCTGACATTGCAAGCATGATGGTGGAGGAGCACTTGCTGCTCTGAAAGCAGCAGTCCTGAGCTGCTTCTACTCACCAAAGCCCCCGCTATGGCGCCTAAATGCGCTAACTAGTGCATTTGCCTGAGATCTTGCCATTCAATGCTACCTCCTGCACACAAGTCATCTAAGGGTGAATGTTCAAGCGCTGCTGCACCTGCATGCCACAATGACATGCTGAGGCATAGCCTTTTCTTTGCGTGTGCAGGAGCAGTTCAGCAATCTGCCATCAGCAGCAGCTCTGGCTGTAGAGATGCACATCAGCATGTCAGTGCGGCATGCAGATGCAGCAGCGCTTGAGCTTGTGTCCTTAGATGACCTGTTTGCAGCAGCTAGCATTGAATGGTAAGGTCCCAGGCAAATGCACTAGCTAGCGCCTTTGCTACAATGTGTACTCTATGACTGAAGCTGGCAAAAGGGGACGTACACTTCGTATGAGATGCACACAACACTGGCAGGCTGTTGCAAGGCTACAGTCAAACGTAATCACAAAGCAGCAATGCAGGTGCAGTATGACATCATGCCGCAATAGTAGCATACCTCTTACGCTGAACATGTGTGCAGGAGCATGCGTTTGAAGGTGTTGCCGCCTAATGTTGTGACATCACTCCCCTTGCAGAGCGCATGTGCAGAAAGCCTGAAGCAGTTGCAGCAGGTGAGCCCTTGCCTTTGCTGCCTTGCTGAAACATCACATTACTGGAGGTAGCTCCCAGAGAAGAGTGTTATTTCAGTGTATAGACTGCTGTTCTTTGTGTTGCTGTCATTGTCTCCTTAGAGAAGTATATTGATCAATCTGCAACAGGATGAGCCTCTGCTGACAATATTCTCCTGTGTTTCAGGCCTATCTGACAGGTCAAGAAACGCCTTCATTGTATGTGACATACTACTGGGACAGCAAAGTACCTCAGCAGCATGTGTCCATACTCTCAGCGCCCCTGGAGGCTGCGTTGCAACAACTGGTAGCTCAGCCTTCTCTTGGGAAGCCCAAGGTGTCAAATGCAGTGCCAAATCTCAGTGGGCTGAACTTAGCAGCGCCCGGCGGGCAGGTTGGCTTTGTTGATAGTGAGGTAGAGGAATGGATCGAAGCTGGCGGCATTGAGAGGGTCCATGCTGCATATCATAAGGTTAGCAACTTGAGCCTGTGCTTGCACTTTAGACATGAAGTCACGCGCAAGCACATCATTGTTGCATCAAGCAAACAAAATGGCAGACAGATGTTGTTGATGTTGCGGTAGAGGAATGAATTGAGGCTGGTGGCTTTGAGAGGGTCCACAATGCATATCACAAGGTCAGCAGGACCTTGTGATATGCATTGTTTTGCATGGCATGTATCAAGCTCTGATCCCTTGTCTGTGTTAACAAGTCTAGGCGTCAGCTCTGACACCAATTACTACGTCATTTGTCAGAAAGCACTCTACCTGATCTTGAGCATCAGCATCATTATTGTCCAACAGCTTGCAAATAAGGCAGCAGTAAGTCCTGTTGCCCCAAGAAAGTACACGCTTGCTGTGATTTCAGGCTGCCTCTACTCCCAGAGGCTCCAATGTTGACGCCTAGACGGCCCAGATTTTCTGTTTCTGCTTGAGGTTTCACATGTTGCATAGTCAAGTGCTCTGGGTCTTGAAGCTACGTTGTTGGCTTATCTGCCGCGGTTTGAGAGCTTGCAAGACTCAGAGATAGACAGTGTCTGCTCAAAGCCTTAGTTGTGGAGGGCTCTGGGGATGGTGTTGCTGCAGCTTCTGATCACAATCCCCAAGGTCAAGAGTTGCACAGTGACTCCACGATATGGCACGGGTGATGGAATGAACCGCTGGCCAAATACTGATGATCTCATGCACTGTGCTTCAGGCCCAGGCTCTTGTCAATGGAAAGGCCTCTAAGGCTGGTGTTGCTGCAGCTTCTGGTCAAAAGCAGTCCTGTGAGGGGTCGAGTTCTGGCTGCCATGATGGCCTAATGAAGCAGAAGCAGCAGCCCAAGCAGAAGGAGCAGAAGTCTGCAAATGCTAGCAGCAATGCTTTTGCCATTCGCTGACTCGTGCTTCTTCTGCTTGGGCGGCTGCTTCTGCTTCTTCTTGACATCACGGCTGCCAGAGCTTGTCTCCTGAGAGCATCTTTGCCATTGATGCACCAAATGCAACATGTGTGTGAAACAGTACAACTTGCTGTCAAACTCTAAGGCCATGTACTTGTAACTGTCATCATGCATCGACACATGGTGATACCCTGATTTTGCATGCGTCAAGGCAAACCAAGCATGAGGTGTGACATAGGCAAGGAACTCTGACATCTGTTGATAGGAAGAGCCTGGGCCTGGAGCACAGTGTATTGCGAAGATTATCAGCATTTAGACAGCAACCCTTCCCATCACCTGTGCCCTACGGTGCAGTCACCACACTTTTGAAGTTTGACTCAAGGTCAAAAATGTGTGCTTGAACAAAACAAGGCATCTGTGGTTTGACAAAAACACTTCATGAAGCTGGTTCTTGACTTTGGGTATCACTATGCAGGATCTCAGCAGACTGTCTCAAAATTATGCTGGTCTTGAATGTCAGCCCGTCTATCAGCTTTGCATTGCAGCAGCTTGTCTGTCAACAAATCGAGCCTGAAGACAGTACATGCATGATTTGGCTATCTTACAAAATACCAAGAGCTCTGACTCGTGAAGCTGTATCTGTGTGTTTGCAGGATCTCAGCAGACTGTCTCAAGATTATGCCGGTATTGATGTCAGCCCATCTATCAGCTTTGGACTGCGACAGCTTGTGCCTCAACAGACAGACCCTGAAGTTGATCACCAGTATGCATACATGTCAAGTTATGGGATCAGAACTCAGCAAAACAGTCAGCAGCCATTTAGTCAGCTGACCAACAGCAGCTCAGACCAGCTGGCTAGTCCAGACCATTTGAACTACTTTAGGCAGCTTGTTGTCAAGAACACTCATTCTGACAACGTCCAGTTGATAGACGTCAGGTTTAGTCAGAAGTTGCCCATGTGGCCAAACACCATGGCTCTTATTGATGATGCAGGCATTGTCTCAGTTGTGCAACATTCACAAAATAATGCACCTATAGGTTTTGGTCGGCAAGATCAGCATCACTTGCATCAGTCGGGTCATGCTAGTAGTCCTGCGCAAGATCAGCAAAAGAAACAGAAAAGAAAAAACAAAAACCAGCCCAAAAGTCAGCAAAATCAGCAGCAGCAGTCCAGTCTCAGCTCTCCAGGCAAATCTAGTACAGGCAGTTCAGGAGAGGCTTCAGCTGACAAGCAACCCCCAGATCTAGCCCAAGGGGGTCAGCAAGGGGGTCAACAGGGGGGTCAGCAAGGGGTCCAACAGGGCATTCAGGGGGTGACCTTGCGGCAGGGGGAGGAATACGGCGTTACTGTTGTGTTGGACTGCCTTGACGGTCCTCACAGAAGGTAAGCCAGGCTGCATCAGCTTGCCTTGAAAAGAAGACAATGGGTCATGTCAGGAGCTGTCATTGATCCTTGAAGACTAGACAGGGGGCTTAACAGGGCGTATCAAGCACACATGGTGTGCTTTGTCAAAGCATTTGTCTCATAGTATGGCACTTGATCTTGGAGCCCAATTGGCTGATCTGCATAGAGGCTGCTGACTGTGCCACCAAGCTGCGGCATTTATATGCTGAGCCATGCGTCCTGCTACGCAAATGCTCATTCAGTAACACAGCTTGTGCATTTCATGTAGGCGGGAGTGTGGTGTATTGCCTCAGCTAGTCCTCTTCACCTTCTTAGTCAACCACACCAAAGCTGATACTAAAGTCAGCCGAGTTGGCAGTGGCGAGGTGAGTAACTCAGGGAGTGCTCACAGCAGCCGGCCAAGCAGTGCGGCGGCCACCGCTAGGACCCACACCCCACCGCCATGGCCGATGGCCACCGCTGGCCAGAAGCCAGCTGAAACCATCACAATGGCAGATGGCTCCTCTGCAGAAGTGGTGGTTGTAGGTATGCTGGGCCTCTCCACTCACCAATCACTCAAAGCAATCTGCTGTTTCAGGACCACTGCCACAGCAACCCAACAAAAGGTCATGGTATGAATGTCAGGCACTACACAGTCTTGGGAGCTCAGTAATTGTGCAGTGTCTGCATGCATGTGAACCGTCTTGGCTGTTTGTAAGCCCTGTCTTATCAATCAGTCAGACTGCTGACACAATGGCTCAGGCAAAGCTCTTTGCACCTCCACAAGCTGTTGCTGTGAGTGCGCTGCATCTTTATGGGCTCTTTGTGAGGATGCAGCATACTCAGAGCAGTATTTAACAGCTGCAGAACAGCTTGGTTGCTGCATCATGTTGATGCTAGGTGTGATATCGTACCCTTCAACAACCTTTCCCCTGTCAGACTAAGCTTTTTCCATTCAACTCCATGGTCCTCAACGCTAACTTCAAGGCAAACCTTGCACTCAGATGTATGCCATGTGATCGCTTAGCCTTGCAGCAATATTTGATATGCAGCAGATGCAAAATGGACAGACAACATATCAGGTGAAGATGCTCTGACAATGATCAAATGTTGCCACATGAGGTGGTCTGCAGTGTTGATGCACGCTCAGATCTTTGTGTGCTGCACTGCAGCAAGCCAGATGTGGCGCATCAGCGGCAGACCCTTCATGACATGGCAACAAGTGATTGCTGCACAAGATTGGTTGATGTGTTGAAGCACAGCTCGGTTTTGTGTAGTGCACTGCAGCAAGGCAGCTCTCTGTGTGCCTAGTGAGCAAGGCAGATGTGGCACTTCAGTGACAGATGCTGCCTGCCAGTGTTTGCTGCACAAGGTGGGTTTGACGTGACACATGCACATCCAAGATATTGTGTGGTGCAATGCAGCAAGGCAGGTTTCTGTGTGCCTAGTCAGCAAGGCACATGCGGCAGATCAGCGGCAAATGCTCAGTGTCAAGGTCAACAGTAATCGCTGCACGACTTTGGCCTGTGGTGTTGACGTAAAGCTAAGTTGTCTGTGTGGTGCAATGCAGCAAGGCAGGTTTCTGTGTGCCTAGTCAGCAAGGCAGATGCGGCAGATCAGCGGTAAATGCTCAGTGTCAAGGTCAACAGTGATCGCTGCACAACTTTGGCCTGTGGTGTTGACGTAAAGCTAAGTTGTCTGTGTGATGCCTTGCAGCAAGGCAGGTCTCTGTGTGCCTAGTCAGCAAGGCAGATGCGGCAGATCAGCAGCAAATGCTCAGTGTTGAGGCCAAGCCTTTTGTCCCAGACCACCTCAAGGCCCTGTTTGACATGCGGCCAGCCCACTTTGTGTCGTGCCAGAGGCCCCTAGACATTCTTTTTGGCCGCTGGTGAGCTCAAAGCCTTTTGTTACAGACTCTCTCAACAGTGTATGCAACCAGCAATCAGCACACTTTGCGCTGAGTCAGAAGCTCTGAGACGTTTGCTTTGGTTGCTGTTTAGCTGAAAGCGCTTTGTCCCAGACCATCTCAACATCCTCTTGGACCAGCGGCCAGCCCACTGTATGTCATGCCAGAGGCCCCTAGGCATGCTGTGTGGTCAATGACAAGCTCAACAGCCAGATTTGCATTGAGATGTGTCTGCTGGTGTCAAGAGTCAGGTCTGGAATGTGCACATGCAGCGCATGCCTCTCATGCAATGCATAAAGTGGCTAATTGACCAACAATTTGACTGCAAGTGCTTCAGGTATACCGTAGGGTTGATACAGACAATGTCAAGGGTGACAGCAAAAGCATTTGTGCTGTGCCTGCTGAAGCATTATCCATGTGTGCATTGTGAGGCGCATGCCAGTGCGACAGAGAAACATCTCCCTCTTTCCTTACACACATTTGACCTGAGTTGATGGTTAGCTATCTATGGTACTTCAGGCTGCATGAAAGTGACAGCAGGGTTTTTGCCGCTTATGGCACCGACTCAGTGAATGCAGGCTGAGTGATAGTGACAGCAAAAGCGAGCAAGCTTGCAGGCAAAGCTCAGTCTCATCGTTGCCTGAGGGGTGGTCGTTGAAAGACATCTCAACAGTACTTTCTTGGCAAGGCTAAGATCTGGATGTCGCCACAGTGCAGGAGATCGCAAGCCAGACTGTCCTGAGCGATCCGTCTTGTTCATGGATTGCCTCTTGTGATGCAGGCTGAGTGATAGTGACAGCACAAGTGTGCAAGCTTACAGGCAAAGCTCAGTGTCACCTTTACCTGAGGGGTGGTCCCTAAAAGATACCTCAGCAGCTGTCCGCAAGTGGGTGCGTCTGTTGCGCCTGGAGGAGACTGCACTTCATCAAGACATCAAAAGGCAAGCATTGTTGTTGCGCAACTGTCAGATTCCCAACTGCAATTTGCGTCCTGCTCGAATTGCATTGTGTTTGTCCCTACTTACTTCTAGTGCGCTGGGATACTTTGAAGCAACCGCTGTTTCCTTAAAGTTTGAAAGAAAAAACCACCATCATTGTTTCTTTGCTTCTGCAATTGTGATGCATCTGTGCTTCCTGTCCATGAAGCTTGACATGTATATACACATCTTGCAGCAGTCTGTCACGCAAGCTGCATTTTATTTAGGAAGTTGTGATCAATTTAGCACAGACGTCTTGGCACGATGCGATTTGTGTGTAAATGAGACATGGAATGAAGCATGCATTCTAGATTGTATTGTGCCCATGAGCATATTGTTGCAAGGCTGCTTTCTTGTCTGAATCACCTTCTTGCAGCAACAGCTGGCATGTGATTTTGCCATGCATGCACTAAATTTTATTGTTTCTAATTTCCATTTGCCAATATAGAATGTGACTGACTTCGCATGGCACAACGTTCATGAAATGCAAAAGTCTGATCCCCATGCAGGTTTGACATGTTCAATGTCAAGCTCAGTCAAGTCAAGTTCTACCCCAACCAGCGCTCTTACTACCTCAAGGATTTGGGCAAAGATGAGCCAACTGAAAAGCAGAACTTCCCATACAGGTGAGACGTTTTCAAAGTCTCTGAATGGTTGCCTGCAGCTGTCAGCAGATGTTGTGCGCAGTTTTGTTGTTCATTTGAGTTCATGGGAGGGGCAGCTCTGTGTCCCTGGCAGTAGGCAAAGCTGTGTGTCCAAGCTGCAGTAATGCTCACACTTGCTCAGCTCAAAGCCAGTTGCTGTGTGCTCTGGGGCTTTGACTTGACTGAAGGTTCTCCTCATGTGGGAATGTCTGCGTTGTAGCACCAACGCCAGGCCATACAAATGCCTAAAGTTGCTACAGTATGACATCTGGTATGGTCAGTTGCTGAAGCTACATCTGTTGCATCCCTGCTCTGGGGCTTCTCAGATACGCCATAGGCCTGAAGTCTGCGTCACTGTCCTAGGTTGCTTTATAGCTTGGTACATTGCAGATTCAATGGGACCATGCTACTCATTCAGTTCAGTGAGCTGCATGCAGAGGAACCAATTTCATGATGTTGCGTCATGCAGTTATCAGTTTCAATGATGATGCTTCCAAGCATCCATGCTTGAGAGTGGATGTTGTGCCAGCGCAAGCATCAAGACCTGGACGACAAGCCTTGTGTTTTGACTGGGTATCAAAACCATTTCAATTTTGAGTGCTTTTGTGCAAGGGGTCCAAAGCTGCAGAGCCTGACCAAAAGCTTCCAGAAGAATGGCAAACAATCTCTGCCATTCTTTGCCTTACAGGTACTAGCAGAAACTGCCAAGTTTTGCCTTTTAGCATGCAGAGCGCTTGACCATCACTGCATTCACCACCATTCACCTGAAAGGCCACTTGCTCAACATTGTCTCATGCAAAGACTGCCACCATGCGCAGTCTGAAAGCCCTTTTGCTGTCACTTGCAAAGTCCTGCTGAACATGTCGTGTGCTGTTGCTGTAGCAGATTATTTGGGACAGTGCTTGATCACGCATGCCTTTGTCTGCGCTGTAGTTCCATGGTGCAAGAGCTTGTACAGGCTGTGGCACTTGATCTTGCCTTGGCTCTGTTGCACATGAGGTGTCAGGTTGATCTCCCCGCTTCATTCTTTCATTCATTGTAAACGTGGGCTGGGCAGGCTCAGCAGGCCCATCTAGGTATGTACAGAAGCAATCAACTGTCTCCAACCAGTTCAAACATGCATATTAGGAATTGGGTGTGCAAGATGTCTATTATGGCAGAGTGTTGCATGAGCTTTCCTCGTTTTGCTGCCCCCTCTCCCCTCCTTCCTCACCCCCCGCCCACAATCTATGTGGAAGCCTGAGACATCACCTGATTTCTATCCAGTTGTTGCCAGAAGCCCTAAGCTTTTCTTATGCTGCCGGTTTTGTCTTTCCTGATGTGTTTCTCAACGATTCTGATGCATTGCAGGTTCCAGGGTTGGTGGAGAAGAGACCCAACTTGGTTATTGGAGACCTGGTCTACCTCAGGTTACTCCATGCCTTGATAGCTTGATGCATGTTATGGCCAGATGCTAACTACATAGGAGGCAAAGCTTTGTGTTGTGCATTTCTTAGTCTACATCAAGTCATCCCATGTCATTCAAAGCATCCATCTGCAAGCACCATTCTTGCCTGCCTTGCAGCAGCACAAAGAATATGCAGATTTAGCTCTGCCTTTACTTGGCCTTGCCACTGCCAGATTTCATGTCTAAAACATTGTACTGCACTGAAATTTGTGCAAGACTGTTGGTGTATTTGACAAGCTTTTGCTTGCGAAGACTCACTCAGAGCAGCAACAGGCTGTCAGCATGAGGCCTGACATGCTTCACCATCGCAAAACGTTCCTGGGCTTCTCAAAGCACTGCGTATGGGCTGAGCTGTTGCACAGGTTTGCTGGCAGTGCATACAAGGTGTGCAATATGTTGGTGGTACCACACTGTGTCTAAAGCTCCACATATTCATCACTGTCTTCCTTCTTTGTCTCAAGTGATGTATCTGACTAGAGCCATGGCCCAGGTTTGCTGGCAACGCATACAAGGAGTGGAGTGGGTGGGTGCTCCCGCACTATGTCTAATGCTCCAGATACGCATCACAGTCTTCCTGCTCTGTTTCAAGTGATGTCTGTGACCAGAGCTGTGGCACAGGGGTTGCCAGCAGTGCATACAAGCAGTCCCTGACACCAGCAAAATGCTGCCACACTGTGTCTGAAACTTCCATACTCCCCACATTAGAAAAGTCTTCCCTTGCTATCAACTGCTGCACCTGACTTGTGGCGCAGGTTTGCTGGCGGTGCATACAAGGAGTGGAGTGGGTGGGTGGTTGTTACACAAGACGCTCAGTGCATGCTGGCAGTGCCTCAATTGGACTCCGACCAAGGTTGGTCATTACTAGCAGTATGCAAGCCTTGCTTGAAGTCTCTGCCTCAATGGCGCCCTTGTGCGCATCAGCAGCAAGAGTTGTATGCAGCCCACTGCTCTCCTGTACTGCCTGCAGCTCAAGTCTGTTGCAGTGCAGTGTAGCAATTGTTATGACAATGTCACCAATGATCAGCAGGCAGCCACAACTTCTGATGTCTTGTAGCATTGCTGTTGCAGATGTTGGGAGCTGTGTGTTGGTGCATATGAGCTTCACCTGTGACAGGACACCTTTCAGGCGCATGCTGCGTGCTCTGCATGCTGTGACCAAGCACCTACACACAATGTGGATTTCATCAACAGTCAATAGGCGGACTTCCTGATGTCTTGTAGCATTGATGTTGCAGATTTTGGGAGCCATGGGTTGGTTCATGTGCGCTTCACCTTTGACAGGACACCCTTCAGGCGCATGTTGCATACTCTGCATGCTGTGGCCATGCACCCACACACCATATGGATGTAGTCAACGTTCCCCAGGCACAGTCTCGGATATCTTGCGGTTGCAGATGTTGGGAGCCGTGGGCTGGTCCACGTACGCTTCACTTTTGACAGGACGCCCTTCAGGCGCATGCTGCGTGCTTTGTATGCTGTGGCTACGCACCCACGCACAATGCAGCTGCTGCCACCACAACCTGTCAGCACCACCTTGAAAGGTGATGGCTTGTCTAGTCCCTGACTTGCTGCCTTATATCCATTGCAACCCATACCAACCCCAGCTCAACAAGGCTGGCCTGGCCCGCACTGCGCCGTGATGTGCTGTGCACTATCGTGCTGTACTGTTCTCATCATTGCCTGCCCAAGAGATCAACGTCAATCTCTGTCAGCGAGCTGCATTCAAAATGCTGGCATTTGCAGCACACATTTCTGCTTTGCTGACAATGACTGAGCGCACTCATTTCTGCTTTGCCTCTTCGTGTCCTGCTCCAATTTGTCTGCCTCTCACGCTTCAAATGGTGCTGCCTGTACATTGTGACCCTGTGCTACCCTTGTCTCCCTACCATGTCACGACTGCATGGGCACTTATCTCACTGTCACATCATGACTTGCAGGTGGAGGGGCAGGGGCAGGGCCAGAGGGCAGCAGCCCTGGCGCTAAAGCTGGCCTGCCCAGTGATGGCCTGTTCAAAGCCGCCCTCACAGCTCAAGCTGCACAGGTCTGCAAGCAATTCCTGTTGTGATGATGTACTGTGGTCCTTGTGGTCCTGCATCTCAGGAAAGTACAGTCCTAAGTCACAGTCTGTACATGCTGTGGACTGCAGCTTTTGATGAATATCAATTAAGGAAG
Organism: Trebouxia sp. TZW2008; assembly: GCA_002118135.1. Lineage (NCBI taxonomy): Eukaryota > Viridiplantae > Chlorophyta > Trebouxiophyceae > Trebouxiales > Trebouxiaceae > Trebouxia > Trebouxia sp. TZW2008. The sequence continues at coordinate 170,557 of BDIU01000121.1, forward strand.
CCTGATACGTGTTGTTGAGACAGCATAGCCCATTGTGGCTGGCCACCAGCTGCACCTGTGCTGCTGTTCAAGCAGCCTTATGCCGAGTGGTTCATGCAACTGTGAAGGGCACCAAGACTGCACAACTGCCAAGCCAGCAAAAGCTCAACAGGAAAGCCAGATTGCTGGAGGAGCTGGCAGCACAGAAGCTGAACACTCAGCAGCGCCATATGGTGGCAATCTGCTCTTGGCTGAGTAGCTTTGCACAAGTGCTCAATGTGACTGTGAAGGGCAACAAGGCTGAACAGCTGCAAAGTCAGTACGCACCAAAGTGAGACTCCAGTTCAAGCATTCATCAACACTCATCATCAACTTGGAACTTCTGTCTGTGCAATTCTTCCTCAAGTGAGCAATCAGCGATGTGACTATGAAGGGCACCAAGACTGCACAGCTGCCAAGCAAGCAGAAGTTGAACAGGAAAGCTGGATTCCTGGAGGAGTTGGGAGCACAGAAGCTGAACAGTCAGCAGCGAGAAGCAGTGGCGTCTGTGCTGGTGGGCGCAGGGGGGGGGTTGCATCCCCTCACCCTGTTTGGGCCCCCTGGCACTGGCAAGACAGTCACTCTTGTTGAGAGCGCTCTCCAGGTGTGCTGCAAAGTCATTATGCATTCACACAAATTGCAGCAGTCGCTATTCAAGCTAAACAAGCTGTGGGGGGGGGACGGGGGGGGGGGAAGGCGCCTGTGCTGGTGGGCGCAGGTGGCCCCCCCCCCTCACCCTCTATGGGCCTTCGGGCAAGACAGCCATCCTGGTTGAGTGCGCTCTTCAGGTGAGCTGCAAGGTCATCATGCACTCTCAAGTTCAACATGGCTAGTCAAGCGTTATAAGAGGGGTACAGGGGGGTTGGGGAGTTGCCCTGACTCGATTTGGGCCCCTGGCACCGGCAAGACAATCACCCTTGTTGAGAGCGACCTTTAGGTGTGCCTTGACAAAACAAGCACTCCAGTTGTACCACACCGACGGACACTGTTGGCACTTGCATGCAGTTGGAATTGGCCTGTACAGCACTTGGCTTGCAACTGGCCAGTAGACACAAGACTACACGAGTACAGCACAAAATTGTTGAGGCCGCTCTAGATGAGTCAGGACATAATCCCACCACGCATTCAAAGTGGACATTCCAGTACACAATCACGATCGGAGTACATTTGAGCAAGCACCAAACTGGTAGTGGAGAAATGACTGAATCCTCGTTGGTGAGCAGCAAAGCGGCAGAAGTCATTTGGTCAAAATGTTTTGCAGGTGTATAGGACAGTGAAAGGGGCTCGGCTGCTGATGTGTGCCCCTCAGAACTACAGTGCAGATCTGCTGTATCGTGCCCTGGCCGCTGCGGGCATCACCACTGACTACATGGTCAGGCTGGTTGACCCTCGCATCCCACCTGCACAGGTGGGAATTTGCTCTCCAGTTGCTGTTTCTGGCAGTAAGTTTGGCAAGAGGCAAAAATTTCCCTCCAACTGCTCAAGTTGCACTTGCTGCTGCTGGCAACAGCACTCATGAACAAGAGACTTTTGCACAGAGCATGCATGTCACTATTGACTCCATGGTCAGGCTGGTTGACCCTCGCACCCCTCCAGCACAGGTCACATACCTCTCTCAGTTTGCAGCCCATGGCAATGGCTTTTGCATTCGCACACTCCTCACTTGTTCAGATGTGTGATTGAGGATTGTTGAGGCACCTGATGCCACAAGTGCCGATAGAACCAAGAGGTTGTCTAGCTTCTCCATTTCAGTACATCTTTAGCTCATTGTGTGAGTTTGCACGCCCAGACTGTGTGATGCTGTAAGCACCATCACCCACCTTCTGCGCAATCTAGCTCCTGTGCCAATCAGTCAAGGCCATGGTGTAACACGGTTCTGCATGCAAGGCACAACTTCGCATGCATGAAATATCTTGTGGCTGCAGTACCCAGCCATCCCTTTTCACAATACATTTTGGACCAAATACACGTGACAAATTCATTGGACCTAGTGCTTCCACATCGCTTGCTTTGTTCATGGTCAGATGTAGATGTCAACAAGTGTTGCAGCAACACTGTTCAACTTACCTTCATGGGTGAACTTGAAAGCTCTTTTGCTCAATCAGCAGCTTGCAAACAGGTGCAAGAGGACGTCAGGCCCAAGTGCCTGTTTGATGATGACACCAACTACTTTGGACTGCCTAGCCCGGAGCAGCTGGCCAGCTACTATGTGGTGGTCTGCACTTGTGGCGCTGCCGGTGATCACTGTCTTTGATCCTTATCCTGCTGTTGACTGTCACTGAGCCGTGTGCTGTTGGTCACTGTCACTGACTCTTGTTGTGCTGCTGCTGCTGCTGCTGTTGCTAGCTTGCGCTTGTGCACATGTGGCAATGCTGTTGAGCACTGTTGTTGAGGCTAGTGCTGTTGCTGCTGCTGCTGCTCCCGGTGATCACTGTCTCTACATCATGTGCTGTTGTTGTTGCTGCAGCTGCTGTTTCTGCCGATGAGCACCGTTTCTGACTCTTGTGCTGTTGCTGTTGCTGCAATCGTTGCTGCAACTGTTGCTGCTGCTGCTGCTGCTGCTGCTGCTGCTGCTGCTGCCGCCGCCGGTGATCACTGTTTCTGCATCTTGTGCTGTTGGTGTTGCTGCAACTGTTGCTGCTGCTGGTGATCACTGTCTCTATATTTTGTGCTGTTGATGTTGCTGCAACTGCTGCTGCTGCTTTTCTGCTGGTGAGCATTGTCACTGACTCTTGTGCTGTTGCTGTTGCGCACCAGCTCTGAGTCACTGCTGTTGCCCACTTCCACTGAGTGCTGCTGCTGCTGCTGCTGCTGCTGCTGCTGCTGCTGCTTAACATTGCAGGATTAGACTCAGCACCAGGTTCAATGACTGCAAGCACCAGCACAAGACCTTGGTCTAGCGAGTCTTGTACTGGGACTCACAGTCACTGGGTGCGGTGCTGCTGCTGCAGCTGTTGCTATTGCTGCTGCTGCTGCTGCTGCTCCTGCTCCTGCTCCTGCGTAGCATGCTACGATAGCAGCACGTCGTACCAAAACCTGGCTGACTGGTATATCCTTGGTCAGATGCATATGGGTGCTGCACAGGCATCCTGCGGGAGGGTGCGTATGGCAGCTACTATGCTGAGGCCTGCAAGGAGCAAGTGAAGCAGAAGAGCACTGGTCTAAGGCCCTTGGAGTTCTCTCATGTCATGATTGATGAAGCAGGACAGGTCAGCTCTGCTTCTCCTTGCATGCTATACGCGTGTTGCATTGCAGTCAGTCTGCCACTTGTTTCTCCGTCCGTCCATGATTGCTCACTCGCAAACTAGTCACTCAACTGCTCATTGCCCGCCTGTCAACTCACTCACCCTGCAACCCAGCTACCTTGTTGCCAGTGAGATGTCAAGATCATCCATGAGGCTGGCATATTTTGATTCCTGACTCATACACCTACTTGTGCCATGTGCCTGATATCTGGAGCAGGCTCCAAATGACGCAGTTGTCAATAACATGCCACAAGCTTGTGATAAACAGGTTGACATGGCATATTCAGCAACAGCAGCAATTTTTTGGCAAGCATGCTGAAGTGATCCCATAGACTGGATTCAGCTGCGCAGTCTGTATGTGAGCTGGTACAGTCAGGCTAGACTGTAATCAACAGACCAAGATTGCTGTTGAGCAGACAAACTGCACCTGAAGGCAAAAGCTGCTTTGCCCTGTGTACATGTTGTTGCACCCTTCGTAACAAAGTGTGTGTCCACGCAATACATAATCTGCCTGTGGCCATACGGTTGACCAGGCATAGCTGAGTCCAAACTGATGTTGTTGAGCATAGACAACTGAGAACAGGGATTTCAGCTCAAGGTCTGCCCATAGGAAAACCAGGAACATTTCTCTACCTTCAAGAAAGGAAAGACCTCTTGACAAATGCTGTTGCCTTTCTGCAGCTGTGGTGTGCATGGTGCAGTGATATGGCACTGTCTTCAACAAGCCCGAATTTGCAATGCTGCTTATGATACTTGTGTCAGTGTCAAGACTGCTCGTGACAGATGAAGATGTGTCATGATGAAGTGTGCTTGTGTTTGCAGGCACTGGGGCCTGAGGCTTTGATCCCGCTGACGCTGCTTGCCCCCAAGGATAGCTGCGCCATGCTGTGTGGAGACCCAAGGTCAGCCTGTGAATCTCCTGCATAATTGCTGCACATTTCCCTTTGTGTTGCTATGCTGCATCCCTCTTTTTGCCTTGCTGCCCATCTTCCAAACTTGCTGGTTTTGAGATTTTCCAGCTGTCTTTCCTGCCGCCCACAGCTCCTTTCCAAGCTCTTCTTTTGGACTGCACAGGTATATCTTTTCTGGTCGCTCATTTTGCCAAAGTGGCTGAGACTGGTTGCTTTTTTGATATACACTGCTTCAACTGCAGGCAGTTGGGACCAGTGCTGCACTCCACAGCAGCTGAAGCTCATGGCCTCAAGACATCTCTGCTGGAGGCCTTTGTGCAGTACCATGGGACTCAGCAAGCACTGTACACAGAACAAGGCCTAGCACCCTGCCTAGGTATTCCTAAGCATATTTTGCTCAACCTTAGCATAGTCAGATCCTCGTGATCACTGTTGTGGCTCCACTTTTATGTTGAATTTCGATACTCTGTGCAATTTGTGCTGAATGCATGATCACTGCTGAAGTCTGAGTCTGCTAAGACATCTCTGCTGGAAGCCTGTGCGCAGTTGCACAAAACTCAGCTCCAGCTGTACACAGATCAAGGCCTAGCACCTTGCCTGGGTACTCCTTAGCATAGGTCCTGCAAGCCCAGCACATTCAGAAGTTGATGGTCATGTTGCATTCTGATACTCTGTGCAGTTTGTGCTGGATGCGCGTTCACTCCTGAAGTCTGAGTCTGATAAGGCATCTTTGCTAGAGGTCTTTGTGCAGTATCATGGGATTCAGCTCCAGCTGTACACAGATCAAGGCCTGGCGCCCTGCCTAGGTAATTGGACCTTTGCAATGTCAATCTGACTTTGCATTGTAGACACTGCTGGTTTGAAGCCAACCCTGCATTGCTGAGGTGACTTTGTGCTGCACACACGCTGGTGCAATCCAGTGATGCGAATTTGCAAGTGCTAAAGTGTAAAGTTCAACAACCCAGTCAGGCCTGCAGTGATGTGTCCCTGGTCAAAAGTCAGGCTTACAGTGCAATTGTGATATGATCTTTCTTCTGCAGGCATATTTGGCTGGCTGGACTTTGCCCTGCAGGCATTGCTGATAGGACTTCTCTTTTGCGCTGTAGGCATCCTGGTGCACAACTATTGCAGCCACCAGCGTCTGCTGGAGCTGCCCAGCAGGCTGTGTTCAGGCAATTGTGCTGGCATACTTGGCTGATTGCAGGCATTGCTGATGTTGAGTTGCACTGCAGCTGATGCGGCTTGGCAGCGCAGGCTTGCTGGTGTACTGCATTGCTATGATTGGCATTGCAGACATTGCTGATATGACTTCTTTTTGCGCTGCAGGCATGCTGGTCCACAACTATCGCAGCCACCAGCGCCTGCTAAAGCTGCCCAGCCGCCTCTGCTATGACGACCAGCTGCTGGCATATTTGGCTGGCAGGGCTCTGCCCTGCAGGCAGCTAATGTCACTATTATTCTGTTGTTCATGTTACATTGCACCGCAGCCAATGCGCCTCAGCCCTCCAGGCATGTTGGTGCAACCTTGATGCAAAGGGCATTGCTGACGTGAGTTTGCCCCTGCAGGCATGTTGGTGCACAACTACAGAAGCCATCAGCGTCTGCTGGAGCTGCCCAGCCGCCTCTACTACGACAACCAGCTGCTGGCATCAGCTGACCCCCAACTGGTCACTGCACCTGCCTGGAGCGAGCTGCACAGGCGCAGGTCAGTATATTGCTGCTGCATGATCACCTTGTACACAATCCTTGGCACTTCCTTGTCTGGCACACCAGTTGTGACACTGCAGTTACAGCGGTATGTGCTGTGCATCATTACATCACCCTGTACCAAGCTGCACAGGCACAGATCGAAGGCCTGCTGCGATGTCACTATGTTGCAGACTTGCCACCCCTTGGCATGCCAGTTGCACTCCTGTTGATTTATGCAGTAACAACAAGATGTGCAAATCTCATTTTCGGACATTTGGCGGGAGAAGACCGTGCCGGCACAGGTCAGCCTCTCTGTCACCATCTTCTGCATTACTTTTCAGTCATCTGCATTGCTACGTACATGATGTGTGCTGAGTGATGGTCTGCAAGGCAAACGCAATCTGCAACGGTACAGTGCCACCAAGTAGCTGACTGTCAAGTGATGCACTTCCAAAGCCCGCTGCTTCAGGGGCATGTGTTTATTCACTGCCGGCAACCCTTGAGGTCTGAGACTGTCAGAACGGGTTTAGGTCAAGGTTGAGGTGTCATCTGCAGGGAGGAAGAGGAGCAATGGGATGAAGCAGAAGAGCAACATGAGCAGAATGGCGGGTCTGATGCACAGCAAGCTGAAGCTGATGCCCCTGCTGGTCCTGATGCTAGTGGTGACAGCCCAGATGACAACCAACTGCCAGTCAACACACTCTTTTATGGTGTGCGTGGTCAACAGGTAAATCAACGCCTTGCTACCACTATATCTGACTGTGCTTTCACAAATGACAATGGACTGCCATTGAGCACCCTTTTCTTGGGGTGCAGGGTGTGCAGGCATATTATGGCTACACTTGTTGTAAAAAGTCTTTTGCTGTACATTGCTGACCTGATACCCATGTAAGTGCCGCCCGACTTGGTATGCTCCAGTGCACCAATAAGATACAAACCCGTCTGTAGATGAGGGATGGTGATGCACCCAGCTACTACAGCCCAGTGGAGGCGTCTGCACTGGTCAAGCTGCTCCAGGGTCTATTGGTCTGGAAGCATATTCTCTCTCAGATTTTGGATGTTTTGCATTTCCTGCTTTCCCACTTGCTGGTCACTTAGATGCCTGTGATTTGTGACCCAATGCCTTGATGTGCAGATGAGGGACGGTGATGCACCCAGCTATTACAACCCAGTGGAGGCATCAGCACTGGTCAAGCTGCTCCAGGGTCTGTTGGCCTACAAGACCCCAGGCGGGCAGGCAGTGACAGTGCAAGACATTGGGGTCATTGCCACCTACAGAAATCAGGTCAGACGCTACTGCATATCTCCCTTGCATTTGCCTCATCATTACTTCTATGCAATTACTTGGCTAACTTTGGTGTGCACATCTGCATTTGCCTCTGTAGTGCAGTGATCAGGTGTTGGTCTATTCATTGATTCCAAACGTGTGCGAGACAGGCTCAGCAGGCCCAGCTAGGTATATACTGGAGCAATCAACCATCTGCAACTGGTTTGGTCCTGTGCTATCCTGAACCATTTGCATTGAGCATGGAGGGGAGGTTGGCTTTGCCTCTGCAGCTACCATCGTGTTTGTCTCTGCAATTGCCTTTCAGCACAGTCCAGGGCCAATAGCGCGTGAAATGAGACAGAACTTCAAGGACCTTGCCGCAAACAGCATTAGTCAGCCCCAAAACAGCAGCTTCAGGTTTGACCAGACTGCAGTTACACTAAAGGTTATATGACATGCAGGTGAAGAAGCTGAGACTACTGCTGCGAGCGCGTGAGCTGGGCGCTGTGCGAGTGGGTACTGTAGACGACTTCCAGGGGCAAGAAGCGCGCATCATCTTCATCTCCACAGTTTTGTCCAGGTACTCCAAAGCGTGGGGCCATCCACCTGTCCTTTAAGCATGCTGTTTCTTCTGTTTGTGCCTTTCATGCTTGTGTCCCTCATGTTTGTGCCCTCATGTTTGTGCCTTTATATTTGTGCAACTCATGTCTTCCACCTCAAGGAACCAATGCATGTTTCTGAGCATACCGTGAACAGTGATGCTTTGCCAACATGGAGATAGGCAAGCATTGTATGTGTATTGGGCCAGGCTCTGTCTTACTGAGGAGTTGAAGTCCTGTGCAGGCCATCCAGAGAGACAAATGGCATGTCAAAGGGTGTTGCTGGCATGGCGCAAAGTGCTGCAGCTGATCCTGCAGTAGGCTTCTTCAGAAATCCCAACCGCTTTAATGTGGCTATCACCCGGGCTCAAGCCCTCATGGTAGTCCTAGGGCATCCCTTGGTCCTCATGCAGGTACAGCGTTTGTGTGTTTGGTTCTTGGCCTTTACTTGTTTTGCATCTAGTCACATGTGCCATGAAAATAAATGGTTCATTGCTGCCCTTGATGTGATGTGACTTGGCACTGATGCACTAAGCTCATAAATCTTTGCCATGTCTGCAAAGCAAAGTCTCATCAGCCAAGTACGGTTGTAGAGGAAAGTTCTGATTGGAGGTGCAAAATCCGGTCTACTTTGCATTTCTGTCATGGACTTCCCACTGCAGACAAGGCTGGCTGATCAGACTATTCCCAGCAGGCGTTGCTGATGTGACTTGGGGCTACATTGCCTAGGCTGACGTGACCTTGCCATTTCTGCAAGGCAAAGTACCACCACTCAGTATGTCTGCAGTGGAAAGTTCATGCTGGAGGTTCAGAATCAGGTCTATAGGCGTCAGCAGAGTTGCCTTCGGTGATTATTTGAACATAATAGTAGGTTCTATTTATGTCTGCATGCGATGGTACTGGCTCAAGCGTTATTCCATTTGTGTGCTGCATCTCTCTGTCAGGTACAATGGCTTGCTCATGTGCTTCCGTCTGAGTATCATCTCCCCCTTGCTGCACGCCTTTTCGTTTTGGAGTTTCAGCACCGCAGTGAAACCAATTGTCCTGACATCTGTTTCATTCTGATCTGCGTCGCATCGACAGCGTCAGTCAAGCTCAGCAACTACTGTGCACAGGCCAGACAGGCTGCCCCCTATGCAGCTTGCTCGAGCAGTAAGTAACTTGACAATGCAACCTGAGCAGACACAATGGCAATGGTTGCAAAGACAGCCCGTACTCCAACGTCTTTGTGGTGGAGGGAGGGGGGAAAGGGGGAGAGGAGGGGGTTACAGTGAGGCCCTACAGGGGCCCCTACCTGGATGTTGAAGGCTGCCCGTCATGCACATGCATTGAGTCACATGAATGAAAGAAAACTCTTCTGCGGGATCCCAACTGGAGTGAGCTGGTGAAGTACTGTGCGGCAAGGGGGGCTTATAGGGGGGCCGGCTCAGAGTCCCTGGGCTTCCGGGTCAGCATGCAAGTGCATGGTATCAAATTATTGAAGCAAGTGGTGTCTGATGCAGGATCTCAACTTCATTTGGGATGTGACCAGCATGCAGGTGCATTGAACGACATGAACAAACAAACCCGGTATTTGGCTGCAGGACCCCAACTGGAGTGAGCTGGTGAAATACTGTGCGGCCCGGGGGGCCTACAGGGGGGCTGGCTCAGACTCTCTGGGTCTACTGGTCAGGAACCAACCAGCAGAGGACAGCTATCTGCCTGGGGAGGATCAAGGTACATGCCTGCAAAAGACGTCATCTTTGCATATGACCACTATGTTTTGCTGTCTTATCTATGCCAATTTTGTAGCACCCATCAAAAAGCCAGCCAGCAGAGGACAGCTAGCTGCCTGGGGAGGATCCACTTATTGTAGTTATCATGTTATGCCACTCTTTACATGTTTGCTGTCATTCAGCCACATACGAGCCATACAGGAGCCAGCCAGCTGAGGCCAGCTACCTGCCTGGGAAGGCTCAAGGGAAGATTCTGCGTTCGCATTTTCATGCAACATTGTTCTTTGCTCTTTTGTTGTGAGTCTCGTGACTTGAGCCATTGGCTGACCATCAAGGGACCAGTCAGCAGAGGACAGCTACCTGCCCAGGGAGCATCAAGCTTCATGCCTGTATATTTGATTCTATACATGATTATCTGTGTGCATTTGTATGTCCCTTGTGGGTTCAGCTCAGACTAAGCCACCAAAGAGGCAACCAGTAGAAGACAGCCATCCGATGAGGGTAAATGCTTGACAGCCCTATGAGCACAGGTTGTTGTCACAGTGATTGGTGCTGACTTGACTGCAGCAGCTGGTGAGTCTTGCATTCTAGGTACCAACATCAGTGTTGTATACAGTAAACTCTCTTTGCGACAACTGCTTTGGTTACATTGAATTGTCCTTACTGAGAGAGACCACTGCAGTCAAATGCCAGTGATTGGTAACTAATGGCGTTGTCGTGACATCAAGATTGTCCTTACATTGAGTGTCCTTACAAACAGAGTTTACTGTATCAATATTACATTGGCCAGCATGAAAGGGCTGGTGGTGCTCGTTACGGCACTTGTGTAAAGCCCCATGCAACTTGCTGCAGAAGATCATGGGGAGGACGACAGTCTGAAGATCCAGCAGGCTGTGAGTCACATTGCAATGTGTTGCAGGGTGCTTGCATGAGTACTGCAACCCTGCCATCTAATGCACATGAAACCTGTTGCAGAGGAAACAGGGGAGGAGGACAGTTTGGAAATCCAGCAGGCTGTGAGTCACATTGCAGAGGCAGCCTTGCTGGGTGTTGGTGACGCCAGCAAGATGTATCCTGAAACGCTTGAGGAGATGTATGAGTCCTACAGCGCCAATGAAATGGAGTTCCGTGTAATTCTGTAGCCTGATCATCTCGTGCTGAATTACTCAAGTTAAAAGTGCATCCGTGTTTTGCGGGCTTGGTGAACATATTGAGGGCAATGACAGGCCTTTGGCACAGCAAACACTTGCTGGTGTCCAGCCTACTTAGTGGGTTGATACTCTTCTGAACCGTGCTGCCACTGTAATACATTCAGTATCGTGTGCTCAGGCATGCAATTGCTAATAGCCTGCTTGCCATGGTCGATGCTAAGGAAGCACGTCTGTCGGCATTTGTCATTGCCATAAGGGCTGGCATGTTGATGAGCATAAGTGTCGTTGCCGTGTACTGCAGCTCGGGCAATGGAGTAAGATCATGAGTGATGGCATGCATACTGCTTGTGTCATGCATTACTGTACAGGCAAAAGCGTGTAGGTCACTGACCATACAGCATACAACATTGTGTCAAGCTTGACAGTGTCTTCGTGGGTTCATTCATGACGGTTGGGTGAAGCCTTGTGTTGCCAGGATGTCACAGATTTTTGGCAACGGCACAGCTGTATTTACTACAGAACTTAGTCATGTTCTGCAGAGTGCAGTGCACCTGAGAACTGCAGAGAGCATTCTGTCTGCTCACCGTTGCGGACCTTGATTGATGGCATGTCGAGCTCATTGTTTGTCCGAATCTCGGCTTTACTGCAGAAGGTGCGAGGTCCTGACGGCACTCCTGAGACAGAAGTGTTTCTGACCGTGTGTCGGCAGATCATCCCCGTGATCGGTACGCGAGCCAACTCAGCTGGCACGCTTGCCGCGTCGTTTCTGATCTGAGCATCTCTTCAGCGTGCAGAAAAGTTTGGAACAAGTTTTCTGATCGTCAGAAGCGATATACAAGGCAACATAGACAGGCTAGCCTCAAGGCAACAGACTGACCCGTCACGATATCAGCAGCTATATCCAATTGTGCTTGATGAAGCCAAGAAAGGAGACATTGGCAGCACGTCCTGTACGAAAGGACTTCTATGGCTGCAAAGGTATGCTCACTGTAGCCTCAATTCTTGCCTGGCGTTTATTGGTCATCCTTGAAGTAGCTGCAAGGTCTTGAGCCTCTGATCAGGGACTCAGATCTGCTATCAGATATAGACAGTAATGCAGCATGTTCATAGCCATGCAAGAAGCTGCTGGGAAGCAAAGGACCGTCTGTTTCATGCAGGGCCATGGGCTTTGTCGCAAGTCTGCTGAGACGCTTATATGATGATAGACAAGTCACTTTGGCGACTGCAGCCAGTGAAGTGTATACAGCAACGCTGTATCATTATCATGGCTGGATAACATCTGCAGCCTTCACAGTCGCACTCAAGGTGAGGCATACCGCACAATTTCTTTGCCTGTGACCACAGCAAATTGCTGCTAGCTCAAGTTTCCAGAAGCATCACTATTGCTATGCTATGCATTGTGTTGGTTCAAAGCAGCAGCAATCCTGGGCCAACTTCTTGAACAGAGGCTCCCGTCATGACGCCTAATGGCGTAGACTTATCTTTTTCTTTTCTGCATTGTATGTCTTATCTGCAACAGTCGCACATTGCAAAAGCAGTCTCTGTGTATGCAGCTGGTTCCAAGCAGAGAGACCTTTCTAGAAAAGCTAGGGACACCAAACGAACAGCTATATCAGGAGATGGCAGCATTCCTGAATGATTTCCAGCCAGTATTACAAGACATTCATGCATTTTTCGTACAGCATGACCTTGATGACCCTACACGAGTATGACAGCTGCTGTCAGACAGCATGTCGAGGCTTCCTGAGCAGCACGTACATGCAACATGTTGCCATTGTACATGTGAAGGGCATGCCTGTCATTGTTGGCGCCATCTGTATAAGAATGTGCTGCTGTTTGTTAATAATGATAATCCTCTTACACTTGCCAGCAAATACTGCTAGGTGTGTGGGGCACAAGTCTTATCTTAGTGTCTGTTGCTGTTTGTTGATGCACAAGTTTGCAGGGTCTGCACACACATTCTAGGTTTGCAGACTACTGTCAATTTAAACTGCAAGTTTGCAAATCTAAACAAGACCAAGGGCTCCACAGGGACAAGCTATCTGGTGCTTTTTCTGTCATGTCACGTCACAGTGATGCAAATTTGCAAATAGTTTGCATCCTACTGGGGATGCCAGCCTTGCTTTGCAGCAGCTATGATCTATGGCATTTGTCATGATAGCAAAATCTGCCAAGTGATTTGTCATTCATCACTTGACACACGATCTGATGATCTGATTTAGTGGTTTGTGCCCTGTGCATTACCTAGCCATTGACCGCTGTTGTGCTATCTGCTATGACACGATTTTCAGTATCCTGCCAATGTTTCTTCACGAGCAGCTCGCGCTAAGTGTTGAAGCACGGGAAACGGGCCGAAACGCCGGTACAGGACGCGGAATCTAAAGCATGCCAAGGAGATTAGAATCAGGCCATAATCCTAAGAAGTTGTGCGTGAACTTGCTGACGATCTGCGCATTCTTTGTATCTCGCGCATCCTTGTTTGATAACGCGCGCAACTTAACGTGTTGAAATTTGACTGCAACACCGATCTCAGACCTACGCAAACATGAGAGCTAGCGCGTCCACTATGCTGTTGGTGTTGACCGGGATGGCATGTTGTTTAGGATATGCTGCAGCGGCCGGGCAGGTAAGCGAAATGTTCTTCACCTACATCATTTGCATGTGAATCTGATGTTATCAACTTTTGGCTTTCACGCTAGCTTGGACCAAGAAGCAGCTGCCAAACGCGCGGCGATAGCACTGCTTCGACGCCATGCCGGCGCCCGAGCGGGCCAAGATAACAGCGACTTGGAATAGATACTGAAAAGTGCAATGCCTTTGTTGCAGTTCCCCACTGTAGGTCCTGCACCTGATATTGTGGGCGTGTGGGTCGACGACGTCGATATCGGAGCGATCTCCACCGATGGCAGCTTCATCTACCAGAGCGCAATCATCGGGGAAAGCCCCTACATCGGTCGCTACTTGAGCCACCAGTACGTTCATCAGCTTGTGTGCATGGACTGAACGCACTCGACTTTTGCGTGCTTGCTTGACGCCTGTGGCACAGCTGACATGCCACAGAAGCCAAATTGCAGACCTTCTGAAGTGACTGGTGCTATTGCAGGTGTAACCCAGATGGCTCATGGTACACTGACTACATTCAATACTTCTTTGATGACAATGGCAATGTCAACGCAACCAGTCCCGGATGTGAGTCCACACCTTGTGCAGTACCGCCTGGCATCTGTGCACAAGCCCATCGCATGTGCCCTGATACATGCATGCATATGTCACTGCAGCTGGCTGATGCCAATTTGACATCCCCACCTTCTGCAAGATGCTTCGCTCCCCCTGTCATTAACAAGCATGTGTCATCAAGGGACTGAACAATGCCTGCATCTGTTGCAGGTGGAACTGGATACTTTGTTGATGGAGTGGTGAGTGGTGCTACATGCTGCCTGAGCTATGTCACATCCCATGCTGCTGTCATGCCACCTGCTGTTTTCTGAGCTATGCCACAATCAATGCTGCTGCAATGCCACTTCCATCTCACCTCCCTTGGTCTGAGCTACATCACAGTCAATGCTGCTGTCAAGCCGCTTCACTTTTCACTTTGCCCTAACTGCGCAATACACGTCAATGTTTGCCATCACCACCTTCGTGCTTCTTCTCACCTCATAGCCAGTTGTCTGCTCATTATACATGAGTGTTTGCCATCACTGCGCCATGTCTCGTCTCACTCCATCCCTACCTGTGCAGAACATGTCAGTCTTACAAGCTCTCAAACACTCCTCACTCAGTGTTCATTGTCTGTGCATACACATCAGTCTTTGCAATCGCTGAAACACTTTTCAACTCACCCTCCACTTGTCCATGCAGTACACATCCGTCTTTGCCATCACTGAGACAGAAGCCTGCCCAATCAGTCCTACCGCTCAGACCGAGAGTGTGTTCCACACCATGGTGCCCGGCAGCACTTTGGGAGCCCTACTGAATGGGACATTCTGTGCCCAAACACGCCGAGGTGTGCTTGAGCACCCTATCTTGCCATATGACACACCAGCCTCAAACGCAGCATTGGGTACCCCCTGATCAAGGACCCCAACCTGTTATGCAAGCTGTGCTCAATACAAGTTGTGACCAGTGGAAGTGGTGACCCATACATACAGATGTTGTTGACCAGTTGAGAGACAGCGAAGTTATACAGTCCAGGCCTAGCTAGAGACGTACAGCGATCGAAGTAGAGCAGAGTCCAGAGTGAACCTGGTTTAAGCCTTGTGCAGCTAAGACTGTTGTAGGCTCAAAGGAGTGTTGAAGTTGATGTGCTACAGGTGATATATTCCTACTGAGTGCAATCTAGGCTTATGCCAAAACCTGTATTGAGTTAGAGTCAGCTGCTGACAGCTGCGTGAGTTGACAACAGGCACTGAAGTTTGTGCGTGTGACTGCTTATATTGCTATCCTAATGCCTACATAGTTGCAGTGTTACCCTTGTGATACCACAATCCCTGAACTGAGGCGTAGTGCCTGTGACGTTCAAAAGCTGAAACTCTGTAAATATGAATGGTGACAACGACGCGCTGATGATGAAATCGGTTGCATCGGACGGTGACTTGCAAGCATGTGCGCGTGGTTCTGGCTGAAGTTGATGCAACCTAGACGATGCTCTGCCTCTATGCATATTATGTGCACGCATGCATCCTACTATTTTGTGCTTTTGCATTCCTTTCAGTACAGTGCTTGACTCGATGACAGTGGGCTAGTGTTGCCTGAGCAAGAGGAACCATAGCTTGCCCAGTGAAATTGTTACTGATGAATTATTTTGAAATGTTGAAACCAAAGGCTTGCCCTTTAAAGTGCCTTTTGTCCTCATACGCGCCACTTAGATGAAGAGGCTGAGTCCTGCTGTGGTTTGCAACACTCAAACAAAGCCTGAGTAATATGGGTCATGCCACGCTCCCCACAGTATCATTACTCAAGATGCTCATACTCTTATATGCACAGACAGACTGACATGACCCAAGACAGTCGGCACCAATCAAAAAGACTACAAATAACCCTAGACAACAAACACTCACCAAACCCAACACCCAATGCGCCCAACAAACATACTATACATAATCAGCATAAACAGCAGGACTTTCATATTGAAACTAAATGGGCTGTCACAGTGCTTTATGTGCTATAGACTAGCATTACAGCTGTTTGTATTCAAGAAGGCGTTGCTTCTGGCCTTTATTGTTTCTGTGATTTCATTGACAAGATCTTCTGGTAGGAGTTCATCGCCAGCCAGAATGTTTGCCAGTTTGCTGAAGAGTTCAAGCTGTTGCCTGGGACCCAGCTGCAACATGGATGTCAAAACACCACCAACAGCCAGAGTCTCTCTGGCAACATAGTTGTTGAAGTAGAGATAGCTGAAAGTTGCCATCACAATCTGCAGGTGTCAAAATGAGCCAGTCAGACAAACATTGTCATGAACATGTTCCTGGGTCTTCACATGATGAGGCGGTGGTAACTTGCAACCAATCAAACAAGTTTTAGTGTCTTAAGGATCCAACATAAAGGTGATACAGACAATGTCAAGAAAGTCATTCTATCCAAATGTCAAAAATGTTCGCAAACTTTGCAACATTCATCAAGCAGGCACATGTTCACAGGTATGTTCTTGAAGGAATGATGGGATGCGGGCGTGTAGATCTGGGCGTGTCCATCACATTCTTCTGATGCAATGCAATGCAAAGACAACACTCAACCCTTGCCTGTAGCTGTTGGCACAGGCTGTGAAAGCAAAGCAGAGGTGATCAGAGGTGAGCTGCTCAGCAGACTGCAAGGGCTGAGCGCATTGTGATCAATGGCAATACAGCACAGCGCCTTTCATAGCCACATCACAACACTCAAGCAATCAATCACGAGTGTTAGACAGGCTCAGCAGGCCCAGCTATGTACATACTGAAGCAATCAACTGTCTCCTACCAGTTCAGTCCTGTGCTGACCTAAATCATCTGTACTGAGCATGGGGAGAAGTGAGGTCCTTATACATGGTTGTCTGCCAAATTACAACTGGCTTGAAAAGCTGGCACCAACATAGACAGTTGTGTCAAATCAGCAGCGCCTGTGATGCTTGCACTCAATGCATTGCACACAAAGATGCTGATGAGCTTGATCACAAAGCAAGCATATGAAGTAGCTCTTGCATACCTGGCAATCCATTCGGTCTGTCATGCCTCCATGGCCAGGTATGCTGTCGCCAAAGTCTTTGATCTTGAAGCCTCGCTTGAATCCACTTGCAAAGAAGCCCCCAAAGGGTGCAATAATCGAAGCAAAGGCAGCCAGCACCATTGCATGAAACTGCGCCAAGGCAAAGACCTCTGAAGGAGCAGATGCTGTTGCTGTGCACAAAGCAATGCTGCTGAGCAAAAAGACAACAAGACAGACAGCTTTGCCACAAGCAATCAAAGCTGCAAGCATGCTGCACTACTGCTCAACACAATCACAGCACCCGCCGCCACAACGGCCTGTGCACTGCACATCAATACAGTTTGACTGTAGATGATGATACAGACTCAGGCACCAAGGTGCCTATATTAAAGCAATATGCCAGGGCTAGCTGGAAATGCCCTTGCCTTTGAACAGGGTCACATTGCTTGCATGCCTCTCAGGATGCCAGCTTGTAGTAAGTCAGCCCAATATACACTCGATAACCCAGAACCTGTTCTCAACTGTTATTACTGAACAAGAAAGTGTTAAATCTTGTATGTTTTCTTGCTCACCTGCATTGGCCGTGCCACAAAGGACACTTGGCCCAGGGATGTGAGCCAAGGACCAATAAGGTGCATGCCCTGCCCGGTCTGCCACCACTGTAGCAAGTAGTCTTGCAACTGAAGTGGCAGGCCATCTTGCAGCTCGTACACGCTATACTGAGTCAGCTTGTACAGGTCATCTGGCTCGCAGTCCAGCCAGCTGTACACAGACAAGTCCTGCAAGCACAGTCATCTGCTTCACTTGCTGATGCGACCCAGAGTGTACTTGCGAGGCGAAGCTGACATGCAATCATGTAATAGTGTCATTCTGGGCACATTGCAAGAGTTTCAATTGCAGCCCTGCAGCCAGATGCTCAGGGACACAAGTCCTGTGTGTGGCACTCTAACATGCGAATGGATGCTAATGCACTGAAGCTCCAAAAAATGTGGCCACGCATCAGCTGCAGATAACACTGCAGGTGCAAGGCAGACCATGCACCAGATAGACGACCACTACAGGACTGGCAAGCTGACAGAGTGGCGCTGTTGCTATACAAGGCAAGACAGAACCTCAGCCACACACACCGAGCACCTTTTGCAATGTCACTCATCGGCTGTTCCACTATTGTCATTGTTGCCATACAGAATGCCTCCATCAGACTACTGTTCAGCATAAACTGCGACAATGCTGCATTGTCATGACTTGACTTATTGCAAGTCACATCTGAGGCAACGGTGAAGCCACTCACTGTGCGCGGACATGTCATCCACTTGAACCTGGACATGTAGCCTGAGAGGTACCAGGAGGCCACTACAGTGGTGAAGCAGCCCCCTATGAACCCCTCCCAAGTCTTTTTTGGGGACAGCTGAATCAGCTTCCTGTGCCCAAAACATATGCCTGCAGCACATGAACAATGCTATTAATAAATCACACAGCCTAGCACAAGGTGTACAAGTCTTGTCTCGCCAGGTTGGCTTGCTTTGAGCATCACACACTTGCATTCAAATGCCAACAGCTGATGTTTCTGCTGTTTTGAACCAGGAGATGAAGCAAGTTGATGTATGCACACAGCATGGTGTGTGTCAATGCTGATTGTACCAGGCTAAACGTAAGATCCAGCAGATACAGATGTAGTGTCACTGCTGATCATGCTTGGCCTGTGCTTGTCAAGTCTCTGTCATGTGCACAACAGTTCTGGTGAGAAGCTTGCAAGCACATGGATGCACACTTGTGACTGCAACAACAACCAGACCTATCAAATCGCCACATCCAGGTCAGCCTGGACACGAGTTTGTGATGCTGGACTTACCAAAAAGGTATGCTCCTATGTCGTTGATGATGACGAGGGAGCATGGCAACAGGAACCATATAAGGCCATCAAAAATGTTGCTGACAAAAAAGCTCGAGGGGATGAAGACAACTAAAAGGATCATGTGTGTCCAGGCGTATTGACCAAACTGGAATGTATACATTCGTTTTTGCAACCTCAAGACAAAGGTCACAAAGCCTGCACAGCAAAAGCATTTGTGAGACAAGCAACTCCCCAGCAGGTATGCATCAAGCATAATGGGCACAAACAAAATGAGGTGGGGAGGATGGGCACTGACTTTGTAAATTGCATAGCATCCAGCAATCAGGCAGCATGTCTGGCTGTACCAAGATGACAGCTCAGAAAGCTGACCTGCTGTGTAGAGCGAGTATGCTACCAAAGAATGCCGTCGCAATATCCAGCCAAAGATATGCGCTAGCTTGGCGTTTGATGTGATTTCCACAACTAGCTGGTTCTTGACAAACCTGCGGACATACATGCGGTTTCCTGCTCTTGCACATGCGAGCAATGCTGTAAGTTCACACAAAAGCAGGCAGTGTAATCCAGTTGGCAAGGGAGCGCAAGGAAATGTGCACACACTTGAATATTGATTAAGATGTGGGGTTGTAGGGCCTGCATGCATTAACATCAGACATGTGCTGCATACAGGTGCCAGTGTCTGAGCCATTTGCTGTGTAGATGGCTGCATGCCTTTTCATCTGCCTTTGCAGAGTCTCGATGATGTGCTTGTAGCGTATATGCAAGGAGTTTACATCTGCATGTTCACCTCAGGTACATCCAGAATGCTGCCACAGCAAAGAAGTACCACTGCTGCGAGTAGCCAAGCTTGGCTTTGCGGAATCCTCTGCGCCCTTGCCGCTGTTCAGCTTCAATTGCATGCTCCTGTTGAGCTTTCTGTGCGAGCCGGAAAAGCTCCCGCACCATGGCAAACTACAGTCATATGCTGGTGTAAGTGAAACGTATGCTGACTTTGCATACGCAAGTGCCATGGTAGCTTACCTGTATACAGAATATCATGAACATCAATGGCACATGCCCTGCCCATATGAAGCCGAGAAAGCTGCCAATCAGCACAAAAGTTGATACAGTTCTGACTCGGAAGGATCTGATTTGGTTGACCTATAGTGCATAGAAAACAAAGTGGAGAGAGGAGGATCTGACATCTGTCAGATGCCACAGTGACGTTGTCCAAAGCTCTGCTTTCAGAATCGATGCAACCTGCTGTCTCACAGTGAGCACTCACCCTCTTCTGCTCTTTAGTAGGGGAAGGCTCCTGATGGTCAGCCTCATCGTCGGTTCTTGGCTCAACGTTGGCATCCGAGTCATATGCCTGAGACAGGCCAAGTTGCTGCGGCATGCCGCCGCAGCGCGTCGCCCTAACTGTGGCAACACAGTTTGAAAGCTTGAGTTGACGTCAAGATCGCTGTGCCACCTAACTCAGGTGAGAATCCTCAACGCTGCGATGCAGATATGCTGTGCGCGCGCAACGACTGATCCTGCAATGCGGTCAACGACAGTACCGGAAGGTGGTCAACCTGCCTCTGCAGCTGTGTTGCCGATACAAGCTTTGACTTGCTTTGCTTTTGACCACAATCGTACATTGCGGTAGGTCAGCGCAGGAAGTTCTTCATTGACCGCTTAAAGCTTGCACATTTGCGAATGCTTTCCTGGTCCACGCAGCGCGACATACCCCTCTCGTGTAGAACATATTGGCGCTGTGTCTTGAGCACTTGCATGCGACGGCTGCACTGATGTGTTTGCGCACCTGATGACGGATTCCCAAGATGTGTTTGAGTCTGCCCTATTTGACAACGAAAAGTATGCAGCCACACGCTGAAAACAGCATCAACAAAGCAACAAAGCAGCAAAGCTGTATAAGTCAGGTTTACTGCTCTGCAGCTATGAGCTTCAGAACATGATGTTTGGAAGTCACAGTATCAACATCCTGTGTTCGCCAAGCGCAACAAGTGAGCCAGCATTCTGTGTATCTCCACGCTCGTTTTGTCTGGAACTTTTCAACTTTGCTGCAAGAGCATACACAGCATGACTGTCAACGTGTTGGTGTGTAGCGGACCATGACCTCACAGGCCAGATCCTCTGGCCTGCAGCAAGCTTGCTGGCAAGATACTTAGCAGTAAATGAGGCTGTTCTGCAAGGCTGCAACTGTGCATGCGAACTTGGAGCTGGCTTAGGGCTTGTAGGCTTGGTAGCTGCACAAACATGCTCAGTAGTTCTCACAGACCATAATGATGTGGTTCTGAGGGTGCTCGCCAAAAATGCAGCGCTGAACCAAGCAAAACACAGTATCAGGTATTGCAATTTTGTCAATCATCACAAATGGCTCATGTCTCATGGCAGCGTAATCTGTGTTTGTAGATTTATCCATGTGCTCCTGAGGCAGCTGAGGTGTATGTTGCAGCTGCATGAAGCTGGAATGGACAGCACAGGCAGATATTGATGAATTGATCCTAGCATCTCCAGATCAACAGGTATACTTGCAGAAATAGAATACAGGCTGACCAGCTGCTCAGCTGATGTTTGCTCATGCATTTCACCATCAACTATTCAGCTGAAACTGCGCTGCTGGGAATTTGTTCATGTCAGATGATCAAGTGATGTGCCTAATCCATTGCGGTGTTGAAGCGGTGCTGATGCTGGCACAGTGTTCAGTGTGCAGGGGTATGATGTTGTGCTAGGCGCTGATGTGTGTTACAGTCTAAAGGCCTTGCCGGCTTTGTTCAGCGTTGCATCCCAGCTGCTGTGCAAGAAACCTACAAGCAGATTTCTGCTGGGTTATGTCTCAAGGTAAATCATCAATGCTACAGTCTGACACCTCACACCTACATGATATGAGCTGCAACATTGAGTGTTAGTTTGACCCACAATTGTCGGCATCATTGCTTATGTCCTGCTGGAGTGTTACATCTACCCACAGTTAAGGACATCTTGGCTTACTTGCTGCAGAGCTTACTCAATTGACAAACAGCTTCTGATTGAAGCTGAGAAAGCTGGCTTGATTATGGAAGAAGTAGTGGACACAAGAGCAGATGTTGGCGGCAGTCTACAAGGCCTTATATACTCCATCAAGCATGCTGACTGCAGCAAGCATGCAGCTATTTGATCTTAGCAAAGCAGAGCTTTCATCCGTTAGGTGTTGCCTGCTGCCTATCAAAGGCAGCGTAGATGGCTTTCATAGACTCAGGTGCTCCACTTGACATTTTGATGATATGTCATGAGCGCATGCCAGTGAAGTCACCAACAACAAATTGATACGTTTGAAGAATCTACACATTGCATGTCGTGCCACCTGGCCCGAAGGGCTGATTTCTTTCACAGCTGCTGGCTGAGCAATAGATTGGCTTTTCTCAGGTTGATGTCGTGAGCACATGAGCAACAGCTCATGAGCTGTTGAGATGTAGCACTCATTGCTGCTGGGCTAGCTGAGACACTGCCCTGCAGCACCTGTTTTGAGTTCAGGGACATGTCAGTACCACTAACATCAGTGGTCAGGCTCATAAGCTGGGTCATGGTGTGTTTATGTGAGACAATGGGTCCCCCCTCATGTTTCAAGGAGCCAACAGGTGAATGACATCATCATGCACGGCTCCAAATCGTAAAATCTTGTTTGCCACGGTGCTCAAAAACTTCGTGGTGGACAGGGCGCTCTGCGCACTTGGCAGTGTGCGCCCATACCCTCCCCCGGGGGGTGGGCTCACACCCTGTAATTGCACTAATCAATGAGCAAAGTTTGCACTTGCTCATAAATTTCAAAACGACGCTTGCGACACCTTCCATGAGACGCTGAAATGCTGTCACTGGCAAGCATACTGGCTTGATTGCATGTGTCGCTGGATATGCGGGTCGTAAAATGTGCGCGATCTCTCTTGAGCAGTCCTTTGCAAGTATTGCGGCGACAGGACTTCGCGATCTTTGCATGCGCGCTTCCTTCTCTGACTTCAAGTGAGATAGCAAGGCCGTGCGGACAAATAAACATAATGCAACAGCTGAATCAAACGATGTCGTTGCTGCGTTAGAAAGCAAGGTCGCTAGCCATGGTGAGTTCGCAGTCTCTGCTGTCGGCACTGTTTCTTGTCTATTCTATTGTGGTCACTCTTCAACATACATATGCTGTGTGCCTGCAGCACTGTGCAGCAGGTGACACTTTGTTGGGGCGGGCGCCTGTCTGGCTGTCATGCATTATATTATTTCTGCTTGGTGGCATAGTTGGAGGAGTAGCTGGGGCCGTAGGGGTTCTGTTCAGGCAGCGTAAACTCAGACGAGCACAGTATACCCCAAGCAATTCGCTGTATGGAGGCCTGTATCAGTCAAAGGCTGCTGTGGCACAGGTCAGGATCAGCAGTGCTGATAACCCCCGGCACAAACGTGCTCTTTCTTGCGTTGAGTGTGCTGTACAAGCCAGGAATGTGACATTCACAAGCACGATTGGCTTCAGGGTAAGGACAGGCAATACAACAGCTCTTGGCGCCCTGCTCCTTCCATGACTAACTCAGGCTTTGGCATTGCACCAGCGTCAAGCAAGGCAGCATCTTCTACAGATTTCCAAAATGCCCACAAGAGTCCCATGCATGAGAGGCTTCTTCAAGAAGAGGCTATGAGGCGCTCTGGAGCTTCTGGACCGCTAGGAATGGGGGTTGTTATGCAAAGTAAGCCTGTCAAGCTGATGTGTACAGTTTGCAATGACTAGAGCAAAGCTCCAGAATAGACTGCAAGCTACATTGCTGCCGTGCTGCCCGCAACTCCTTACTGCTGTCCACGTATCAAGTCTTCAAGTCTCACACATATCGACACATGCAACTAATTTATGAAGCAGCAACATAACCACCAACAATCATCCAAAAGGCGTATCAAGTCAGCACCGCTGCACTGCAAAGATGTTGCTGACGTATGTTTGCACTTGTTCTATCAGGCATGAGCAAGGAGCCTGGCGAGCTGAAGCGAGGGGGTTCACCCCAATTGCATGCCTTCAACAAACGGCCTTTTGGGGGCGCACTCACAGCTGATGTTGAAGATGTGGTGCCAGACTTGGCTGCTGACAATGAGCCAAATGCAGCTGTCAACAGCGCAAGCTGGATTGCAGCTATGCGAAGGAACCAAGACATCAAAGAAAACATTGCATCTGGCGTCAATCTTTCTCCTGGCCCAGAGAAGGTGAGGGAGATGCAATCCTGAAGAATTGTCGTGTGTCCCCCCTGGATACATTGCGTAACAGCTTACAAACCTGTAAGCACAATACTTTGGCATTGCAAAGCCTTGCTCTACTCACTTAGTGTTTTGTGCTGACAAAATTGCAATATTTTGTGCCTACCCATGAGCTCTCTAATGTCAGCGTGCATGTCACTGCTGACCACAGGAGGTTGCGCACAATTCAGCTGCTCGGTTGCGTGGTCTGACAAATTGTAGTTACAAATTTCCTGGACTGACTAAAAGCAAGCATTTTGACTTGGTCTGGATTGCAATGCAGGGCATGCAGCCTCCGCACATTGCTGCCAGACGTCCTGCACTTGAGCAGTCGTACGCTCTGCAAGCCATTCAAGCCAGCAACAGACAAGGTCAGCCCATCTTGCCTTCAGCTGGCAACACCATGAATGCCACATGTGACAGCCGTACAGTACTTCTGTTCGTAAGGAGACTCAATGTAAGGACATTTCAATGTAGAGGCAATGCAACTGGAAATCAATCACTGCATTCTGACTGCTGTGGCACCTCTGAGAATGGACAATTTGATGTAAGGACAAATTTCTTGGGAACCAAAGCAATTATATCAAAGACAAGTCATTGTACTTGATGTGTTTTATTCTGCTCCAGCAGCAATATTGCAGCCTTTAGACAGCATCTTGCTGAAGTGTCTGCCACTGCTTACAAGATTGCAGCTTGATGCCCATCAAGTTGGCCCCAACAATAGTCATGTCATGCAGGTGCAGGCAATGATTTGGCGTCAAGAGGTCCAGCAATGCTAGCTTCCGGCGGTCAGTATGCAGAGTTCAGCAGCACGCCACCTCTTGCAACAGGCGTGGCTTCTGGCAGTGCTTCTCCTGCTTCAGTCGGCAAGTACAATGGCCCAGGTGAGCTGATCTACCCAATCAAGCCCTTGTCAAGACACACTGTGTATCTGGTGGCATATATTGTTCCAGCTAGCTGACATCACTTCTGCAGTGGCGCAAGGCAGCATGCAATCAGCAGCCAGGGTAGCTGGCTAGGGTAGCCTTGCACACCCTGAGGAATGTTTAGGCCAAACAAGCTGATTTCCAACCCTGTAAAGTGGAAAGCTGCGTCTGGGTACAATGCAGCACTTATGATGTGTTGTGCTTGCGTGCCTGCTATCAGCAATGCTTCAGGGAATAACTAAATTCTGCACCATGCAGTTGCATCTGTGCCAGCAGTGCAGTCGCCCACGTCACACCCAGCCCCAGCCCTTTCTGACCAACACCTGCTGCCAATGGCACCACCGCCACCAAGGAACAGCATCACACTGGGGCCGCAGCCGTCTCTCTCCCCACCACCACCAGTGGGAAGGCATGCAAGTGGCAACCCTGCAGCACAGCAGTGGCAGCCACCGTCAGGACCCCCCAGCAGGGGCATTCTTGGGACAGCCCCTCCTCCTCCTGCCCCTCCCCTGCCCCTTGCAATGCCTAGTAGAAGTAATGGAGCTGAGAGAGGTGCATTTGCCCAGCCACCGACCCCACCTCTTGTGCTTGGTCAGGGTGTTGGGGCCAGCAGGGGTGCCCCACCCCCACCCCCACCTCCTGTTCCTGGTCAGGGTGTTGGGTCAGCTAGAGGTGCTCCACCCCCACCTCCTCCCCCGCCCCCAGGCCCAGGTTCCCTGGGCAAGCAGTCAATGCAGAATGCTCCTTTGCCCAATCGCAGCACACAGCAGATGTCAAGTCAACAGCAGGTATGCTAATGCAGACCCTCCTTTGCCCAATCTGCAATGCACAGCAGACGTCAAGTCTGCAGCAGGTATGGCAAGAGCCACAGGTCTGGGTGTAGGCCTATGGCAAGCTGACAACCAAGGAATGCTTACAGAACAAATGCGCTTTCATAAGACCATAATGCTGCCTGTCACGTAAGCAAGCTGTGAGCTGACTGTGATCAGTGACTGAGCATGTTGGCATTTAGGATTTTACTGACAGCTGTCAGGTACCTGAGCTGTTCTCACCCTAACAAAAGTCTGAGTGGTTGCTGCTAATGCTGCAACATAGCCAAATGCTTCCTCAATGTCCAAGACGCTAACTGATGATCACCATAGCCAACACAGGCATAATTGTCCAGACCTTCAATCATATAGCTGTGCAGCAAAGGCATGTTAGATGCACTGTTTCGGCATTTCTTTCAGAGCTTGAAAACGCCTGCAGGGGCAAGCAAGCTCAAATGGTGGAGGCAAGCAACCAGCAGCGGGTGCGGGCATGCTGTCCATTGCTGAGCAGGCAGCACAGATGGCTGCAAGGAGGGGCAAACCTCCCTTGGCACAGACAAGTTTTGCCAGCTCAGGCAACATGGTGATCCTCTTCTGTCTCTCTCACAAGACTTGCGCACAGTGTCCATGTCATGAGCTAATAATGGCAGCAAGTGGTCTCATATTAAAAAGTTTTGGGTTCTTCACATGCCAAGATGCTTTACGCCTGTTCTGGTTCTGCACCACAGGACTGTGAAACTAGCCGTCCTATCATGTGGACCGCAGTCATCCTCATTTTGAAAGACTCTTACGACTGTGTGTGCAGGGTTGTGCCATGCCATTGTGCCTGCAACGTTTTGGCCTATCATCTTTGCACACAGTTCTTGTGCATCGCAGACAAAAGCTGATGCAAGCAAGCAGTCACCCCACTCAGCAGCAGCGCCAAGTCTGAAGAGTAGCGCATCTATTGCCACTCCAGCTGCTGCTCACAAGCATGCTCCGAGTGAAGCCTATGAGCTGGAGGACCTGGATGAGGACTGGGTAGCCATGCTGAATGTGCTGGACAGCAGACTGCTAGAGGTCAGTCTTAACCTGTTGATCTGCTGTTTGACGGATCATTCTGTAGCTTGCATATCTGCAAACAAGCTGTCACTGCATGGTGATATTGCTGTATATGCTTGCAGCCAAGACCATTAAAGTCTGCTTTTTGAGCATCAGGCAGAATGTTCAACCAGCATGAACTTTTGAAGACAGCTTTCTGCTCAATTGTGTTGTACAATCTTCTTGCATGTCTGTCCTCCTACTGTGCAACAGCCCGTGGTGAGTTCATACAGACATTAAGGTATTCAACTGTGTTTGCTGACATGCCAGGTTGGAAAACCGACAATGATGGCCAAGGAGCGAGCTGTGGCTGTGCGCAGCCTGCTGATTTCAACTGGGAGAGACAAGCCAGACATTGCACTGCAGAAGGCTATTGAGGACATCGAGCGTTACAGAAGGATTCACTGACTGCCGTAGTGGCCTGACTTGTTCTTTATCAAATGCCGAAAGACAGCACCGCATGGGTAACACTGTTTGAACTTCTAGATCTGTTGTACACACATACACTAGCACTTACACTGATCTGGCCACCATGAGCTGCATAAGCAGACACACTTTCAAGTTCACCTGTTGGCTTGGCAAAACCGCCAGAATAAGTCATACGTTTGCAAGAAGCTGTGAGCTGTTTGCAGAAACATGTCTGTGCTGAAGCTGGGGGAAAACACAAACATATATACAACACAACAGCCATGTATTGACTTGGTGTTGGCATCATCCGGTCCATGTTGTGTCTGACTTTGGCATGGATGTGCCACCAAAAAGTGCCTCAGCTTGCTGCACAATCTGGTTTGATGCAGGAATGAATTTGGCTGAATATGTCCTCGCGCTTTGCTCTGCATTGCACAGTAAGAGTCAACAACCCTCCATGTTGGCCTGAGCAAGCCGTGCTGCAACTGTACGTATTTTTTTACAAGTGCATAACAGAGCTGCACACGAGGCACACAGTTATTCAAAAATGTACATCGACTGCTTCAACAGCCAAGTTTCTGACAGTATCAACAGTGAGACGACATACACATCTTCATCAAATCAACTGGTAAGCACTGGCGGATCAGAACGCAATGCGTAAAGACCTGTAGAAACTCACCTGTTTCTCCAATGCTTTGCAAAAAGCC
Source organism: Trebouxia sp. TZW2008 (assembly GCA_002118135.1). Lineage (NCBI taxonomy): Eukaryota > Viridiplantae > Chlorophyta > Trebouxiophyceae > Trebouxiales > Trebouxiaceae > Trebouxia > Trebouxia sp. TZW2008. The sequence goes on from BDIU01000121.1 coordinate 198,331, forward strand.
TGCTCGTGTGGGCAAGGTGTACATGCTCGTCTTGACTGCTGTCCTCACAAAGAAGTTGTGAACAGGCGCCATTGTGTTGCCATACGCATTTGCAGCTGCAGTGTGAAGGGTGCATGCATTGTCTGCAGCCAAGTTCTGAAGCAGCTGTGATATGAACGATATTGATGACAAAAGCCGATGAAGGTTGCGGGAACAGCTGTTCTTGATAGTCACTGTGCCAGCCTGCAATACAAACAATATGTCAGTGAGCCAAGGCAAGCACCGTCCCAGTCTCTTGCAAATCTGCAAACCGCATGATTTGTATCAGCCAACCAGTTGCATGCATGTACACTGAGATCATCAAGCTGACAATGGTTTCATGTGCAAGTATTTGCATGCACGTATGCGTGCAATGCAATGCCTTGTGGAGCGGCACTGCACTCAAGGTTACCATGCTTGAGGGTCTCGACTATTGTCATTGCTTGTGCAGCACTGACCTTTTTATCAGCAGCAACCACAGCCGTCAGGGTTGGAAGACTGGAAGAGATTTTCTCCAGAGACTCTTTCTGCAAGACACAAGGCTGTTGCTGAGTCTAATCAATCAGATCATGCAGATATGCGTTACCTTGTGCACCATGTCTTTTTGAGCAAAGGCAAAAGCTTGACCTGCAGGGTGGTGGCAGAAGGTGTTGGAAGTATACCTTTGCAATGAGCTCTGACTTTGCAAAAGCGAAGACTGCACCTGCACATAGTTTGGGCCTCTTGTTGGGCAACGATTCGCTCATGACATTGCTGTATGACGCCGAAAGGCGCTGTTGCAGAGTCAATCAAGCGGCAGTTATGTCACTGAAGCTTACCGAGCCGGTCAAAAACAGGCAAAATAGCGTCGCATGCCTTTGCAAACTGAAGAGTAGACAATTCGCCAGAGGTGTCAACGCTCTGAAAAGCTCTAGCTAAACCCGGGAGGAAGATGCCCTCTTGTTGCGTTCCCATCGACGAGACCTTCGAACCGCAGATCAATGCTGCAGTAACGCAACAACAGTAGTATGATCAATTTGAATCAAGGCAAAGCAATGTCAACGAAGAGTGCTGACGGCTGAACAACTGCGCATTGATTGCTTTGCATTCACCCTGTCAGCTAATAGGTGACATAAGTGCGGTTGTCTGAGGTCTTCTTCTTCATTTAGCTCTGTCTAGCATTGTCAATCTCATGCCTGGCGTCAATGTGATCAACAAGATTAGAAGGTTCAATCTTTTGCATTGCATTCAAAGCACCATTGACGAGCAATCACAGTCGTTGCAATGAGTTGTGCATGCACAGGTGCAACAAGCCAAGCAAGGATGACCATAGCCCATGTCTGACTGACATTCCCATCCTGCTGCATTTGCCAATCAGCATGCGCCTCTTGGGCGGCCAACAGCATGGAGAGACCTTCCATTGGGCTCATTTGCATACATTCATTGATCAAATTGGGTGAGCAGCATTCAGACACATAAGAGTCTACTCAATGCTGCTGACGTGACTACAACTTGCCGGGCATCATTTGCTGCAAAAGGCAACATTTCCTTTCAATGATTAGAGCAAGATTGCACAGCTGCTATGGCGAAGAAGAATCTCTCTTTGGCAAGCTGCATCTTCTGTGCAAAGCAGCATGCATGGCAGGTTTCTATCGCAAAGCGCCACCTGTTCAAGGACAAGTTTAATGGGCGTTTCGGAGCTTTGGCCTTTGTTACGAGGAGAAGGCGTCACCCAATCGTGGTCGGCGTCCGAGGGAACCCACGCCCATCTTGTCAGGGAAGTTGAAGGCAAAACAGTTGCGATCGATTTGTCGGCGTGGATCATCCAGGCCACATGTCAGCCAAACTTAGCCGAGGCATTCAGCGATCGCGATAGCCAAGCTCTTATCGTGACGTTCAACCGGGTGAGGATCATCTGCGATGGAAAGAGCAGATCAACTACGGGCTGCAACCATAGCGATAAGCTATTTGCCAGACATGTACCCACTAGTACCTTGCGTGCGTAGGTGGTGAACTATCTACGCTATGGGTGTGTTCCGGTCGGCATTGTTGAGGGCAAACCTCCAGCTGAAAAGCTTGAGAGGCTGCAGCAAAGGTCTGTTGCAAAGATCTCATTTCACCTTCGTTTTCAGCATATAGCATGCGCGGGAAGAGCAGTTGCCAGTGCCAAGTCTTCTGATGGGCTGCATGCAGATTCAGAATGCGTACTGGCTATGCTGGTGGCGGTGGAGGTAACAGGCACTTCACCAGTATGGGATCTCAAGTGGCAAGCCTTCTGCAGAGCATGGTAAGTGTCTGGCTTGCTGCAGCTGCAAGCTGCTGCCTAACACAAGTAAACATTGCTGTTGATTGAAGTTGCTCAAGAGCCACCAGCCGCACAGAGCAGAGTCTGACAGCAATTGCTAGAACACACCAGAACTAGCCGGCATGACCTGACAGTTGTACTTTCAGTTCCTGTAAGCAGTTGGGCTTTGATTCTTCTAACCCCATGTCAATTTCTGGTTTGTTGGGTCATGTGGAGAGTTGAGCATGCTTAGCATGCTTAGCACCCCACCTGTCCAATCCTTCCACTTAATTGATCACATTTTACATGAATAACCCCGCCCTTTGCACCAATGCTTGACTGCTCTGCACTCTACAGTAAATACTCGTCTGCAGCTACTTCAAGCACATCAGAGGCTGTCAAAGACGGCCACAAGAGCGACTGCCTTTGTTGAACTTGACGGGCACACTGGCTTACATCATTGACCCTAACAGTAGCATACACAGCAGCTTCTCCTTATAACCACTGCAGTGTTTTACAAGAGAAATGTCTGTATATGAAAGGGGTGTCATGCAGTCAGAATGCAGCAATCGGCTCCTGATTGCACTCTCCTTAAAATAGGAATTCCTGTTATATTGAGTGTCCTCATTGGTTAGAGTTACTGTACAACTGAAGTGTGTGGGCCATTGCCATGCAGGGTGTGCCAGTTGTGCAATCCCCAGGTGAAGGGGAGGCTATGTGTGCTGCTCTGAACAAAGCTGGTCTGGCTGACGCATGCGCCACCTTTGATGGCGATGTGCTGCTTTTTGGAGCGCACACAGTCTTCCACACCCTCAAACTGCAGGTCAGCTGTACTGTAATTCATGCGACATGATTGGCAGTGGCACATTGTCATCATCTTTTGCACTGCATTGCTTTCAGTTTGATCAGACCCTGCAGGTCAGTCTCATTGAAGTGAGCATATGTCTTAATGTCATCTGCAAAGGCACTGCTGTCAATGTCAGCTGCGCTTCATTGTCTATAAATTACTGCAAGTCATCCTCTAAGGTGTGCTGAATTGATTGCGATCATTTCCTGCCCTGTATAGCAGACTGCACTGTTCTGACATGCACTGAGCATACCAAAGAAGAGGATCCTCGAGCATTACTCTGAGGGCCACAACGAGCAGCAAGCCATCCCAAAGGAGTTGCATGCATCTGCATCTTCATGATTTGCGTTATTCATTCGTCACAGACGCTTACTAGGCAGGCTTTGAGACCCACTGACTAGGTATGTACGTGTTGATGATGTGCTTTAGAGCAATGAACCTCAGAGCTCAGAGGAGCTCAAGACTGAGCTGGTAGGCGTCTAAAATGTGCTTGGCATTGAGTCATCATGACACATGTATGGTCTGCAAACTTTGTGTTGTATGACATGTGGCATGCATGTGCCACGTATGGCATGCAACCGCAAACTTTATGTGGTATTGCATATGCATGCGATGTGGGATATGCATCTGCAAGCCATTGTTAGTGTGCTTCAGACCAATGAGCCACAGAACTCAGAGGCGCTTAAAGTGGAGCTAGCAGGCATTCAGAGCGTGCTTGGCATTGAGTCAGGCGGTGCAGATGCACTCATCGCCCTGTCTCTGCTGTGTGGGGGTGACTACGCTATTAAGGGAGCTGAGCATGTGGGCTCCAAGTCAGCACTGAAGCTGCTGCAGCATCTGTTGCAAGACACAGAGGTGGCCGCTCTCTGGCAAATTAAGTGTAGTATTTTCTACACACCTTTTGCATGCTACTCAGACTCTTCCTGTCAATGGACAGCGTACACCTTGTACAGTATATCCTGTACCCTGCAGAGCTGTTAGTACAGCAGTGATACAGCAGAGTCTGTACTGCACCAGCCAGGTTTTCCCCTCTTGTGTAAGTGCTTCATACAATCATTCTTGCGTGCACAGCCATACTGGTAACTTTAAAGTCTGCCGCAAGCAGAAATGCAAGGCAACAATGCTTTCTGCAAAGCTGTGCAGCGCCAGTCTGACCTCTTTTGGTGCAACTGTATGACTTTTAGAGACAACCCACTGCTTCTGTAATGCCATGCAAACACGGAACTTGCCACCATGATGATCTTTGTAGGCTGATGGTAAGGCATTGGATGATCTGAGTCAGCTGGTGTCCCTGACCCCTGATCCTGAGCTGAGGAGGACAACTCACTGCTGCTCCACACACAGCAGGGTTTTCAAACCTCACTAGCAAGTATGTAGATGATGACGCTGGTGCTGTCAATGGTGATGCTGATGTTTGTAATGATGGTGGTGATGATATGTACAGGATGATGGTGAAGTGCTGGATGATCTGAGCCAGCTAGTGTCCCTTCCTCCTGACCCTGAGATGGAGCTGCTGTCTGCTCAAGGCTGCACAGGTACTGCATGCTGTTACTGCTATTGTGCTGCGTGGTCACCTCCTTGTGCCGTTCCCTTATCCCCATTCTCTGCTGATGCTCACTGCCTTTGGTGTCTCCTTGCTGGTGTCTATTTTCTGGCATTGCCTACCTTCCTGTCTCCTCCCACTTAACTAGCTTCTGCTGTGGATTGCTGTTCCTGCCAATCAATCTTTCTTGACTCTGTTTACTGCTGTCAGATGGAGCTGCTGTCTGCTCAAGGCTGCACAGGTATTACATGCTGCTAGGACATCTCCATGGCTACTACACAGACCCTGAGACAAAGACGAGCTGCTGCTTTTGTTGTACTGTGCGCAATTACCTTCTCTTTAGCTCTCCCCTCCTGCTCACACTCCTCAAGTATCCTGCTTTCACCTGCTTCCCTGTCCGTCTCCTGCCTTTCACCATCTGTGCCTCAATGTATGGATGCATTGTAGGTTGCAGGCAGTGCAAGCATGCAAGGCAGTCAGCCTAGAACATTCAGGAGCACAGCAAGCACAACCCATGTGGATGCGAGTCGCAAGCTGTGTAAGCATGCAGCCTAAGTGTGTGAATGCACTGCAGGTTGTAGGCATTGCAAGCATGCAGGCAACCGGGCAACCAAGATCCAGAAGCACAGCAAGCGCAATCCGTGTGAGTGCTGTCCAGTCAGTTTTGTGCAAGAGCACCAGACCTGTGTGGCTCGGCCTGAGGCAGCCGCAGCCTGTGAGTGTGACTTCCACACCAAGGAGCTACAGCGAGCTGTTGATAAGGTGACTGTATAGTCTGCATATTTTCCTCCCCTCACTTGAAGTCAGGCGCTTTTGACAAGCGCCTTGGTACAGCCTTGAAATCATCGCCTGTGAAGCTGTGTTTAGTGTCTGATAGCCTGTCAAGCAAGCAAGATTTTGGTTTGGCAATTGTTGCCTAGACTTGAAAAGAGGGGCATATGATAACATACACAACAAATTGTGTACAGGTGTTGCTGAAGATGGAATAGAGCAAAGCACACAGGGACCCAGTCTCGCCTGATGCCTTCTTTGATGCTTACAGCCTGCATTGTTATAGTGATGTCAGCAGCAGCATCAATCGATCAACTTCACAAAGTCATCTCAGACGTTGCACGCCGCTGTGGATGTATGACATCAGACCTGCATGCAGGCTGTGAGGCGGATACAAGCGACACCTGGTTTTGAACAGAAGGCGTCAGAAGCTGCAGCCGCTTATCACAGTCAGCGCCAGCTGGCGGCCACAGCTGTGGAGCTGGTGAGGAAGAGGTACGGCGTGCCTGCTGGCCGTCCCCTAGCCTGGACGCACCGACCAGACGTCCAGAAGGTGTGGATCTGCGCCTGTCGTCTTGAGTGCATTCAGCATTTATTTGTGTATGTGCATCTTTTGTAACCTTTCAATTGCCTCTTCATTGGCCAGATACCCGAAAGGTCAATGTTTTGTCATCTCAAAATGCCTATAGCATTGCTTGCACAACCAGGGTAATTTGTCATGTCATCATCACCTGTTCTGAAAGCCATCACGTAACCTGACAGCTGGCAAATGATGTCCTTTCCTGATCTGGTTACACAGACGTTGAGTGCCTTCAGGCCATCACTGCAAGCAGCAAAGAAGCTGACAAAACATTGGTCAATGCCGCTGTCTGCTGAGATGGGACAAGAAAGAGAGGTTTCCAGCCTTGAGATTGTATTCCAGTCGAATGAGACTTCACATGCAGACTTTCTTGTAATACTTTTGAGTTGGGTCAACAGACCTGTCTGCTGAAAGCATTCTCCGACAAGATGTGTTGTGATACCTTAGGTGGCGAAGCAGCTGCACGGCTTGAGTGAGGAGGCTGTGCGCAGCAAACTGCTGCCCCTGCTCATGCTGCTTGACAATCTAGCATGAAAAGGGATGACACCGAGTTTATGCTTTCAGGTGGCAGATCAGCTGCATTGGTTGAGTGAGGAGGCTGTCTACAGCAAGCTGCTGCCGCTGATGATGCTGCTTGACAATTTAGTACCAAAAGGGGTGACACTGACTTGATGCTTTCAGGTGGCAGGTCAGCTGCATTGGCTGAGTGAGGAGGCTGTGCGCAGCAAGCTGCTGCCCCTGCTCATGCAGTGGGATCTGTGTCACCCCCACCATGTAAGCTCCGCTGCACTCACCCTTCCACTTCCACGCCCCTCACCAAGCCCCTGCCTTGAGTCCTGAACTGTGTCATTGTCCCATGCATGTGAGCCTTGCTACTTGCAACGCCCCTCAGCCCCCTTCAGCCTTCCGCAGCTTGGCTGCACTGTGTGAGTTCTGCTTGCGACACAGCCTGTGCGTGATGCAATGATTTTGCTCGGGCTTGCCTGACAATAAGATGAGGTGATTGTCACGACCTGCAGCATGGCTGATGTGGCATGAGTCTTCTGCGGAGACGTCTGTCAAACAAGCATGCAGGCTAACAAGGCATTCATTGTAAGCGGAAGCACTCACGACACAACCTGACACGACATAACACAACACAACACAGACACAAGTGAAGAACAAGCTGTTGATTGCTTGCAGGCAGAATGTGAGTTTGAAGGGGAGGCTATCAGCAAGGTGCATGTGCAGAAGGCAGAGAAAGAAGAAGACTGCTGGCGCTACATGCTGAAATGGCGCCGCCTGCCTCATGTCAATGCAGAGGTGCTCTTCTTCCAGACTAAAGCAACAAAGTGTGTCTTCTGGAACTGCTACGTAGCCTTTGCTCCACCCCAGTGCCCATTTCTATTCCCCCCGTCCTGCCTCCAAAGTGCCCTTGAGAGGGCAAACCCTCACTACTTTTGTGTACATGTTTCAGCTTTGTGACCTGGTGTCTGGCAGCAAACTCTACTTGCTGCTACATGCTTAACTCGCCTGCTGCACATCAAACCAGAGGTGCTCTTCTTCTTCTTGAATGTGCAGTGATGTATATCAGACACATTTGCTTAGCCTCAGCTGCCCAGAACTGCAGATATCACATGTGCTGGTGGGAAGAAGAAGGAAAGGAAGACATGGTCATTATGGTTCAATGAGTTGTATGGTCTCGTCACAGGTTACGGGCCAATTCCTTGCAATTAGATTCAACTGTATTTGTGCTGACCAAACAATATGTTGTCCATTTTATATGACACTATTTGATTGTGACATGTATCTGATTCATTGAGCTCAGCATCATGCAGACGGCACACAATTACAGTCAATGGCTGAAGAGGTTCAGCAAGAGGCAAGGTGTGAGAAGAAGACAGCAATTCAGGATGTGAAAGGAAGCTGGCAATGGTTCACTTGCTTAGCACAGCTTTTCATGCAGATGGTGGATAGTGACAATGAATGGCTGAAGAAGAGTGACAGTGAGAAGAGGGCTGTGAAGATGAGCCTGGTCAAGCAGCACTGCCCACAACTGATCACCAAATTTGAACAGGAACAGAGGGACAAGCTGACAAAGAAGAGCAAGGCCAGCTCAAAGAAGGCCTCTGCCAAGGTAAACCAAAATCTGCCCATACCCAAGGAATTTTTTGAGTGCAATTGTGTGCACATTGCAATAGCACATGTGGAATGCACAACAGACAAGGCTTCTGCAATCATAAAAATTGCCATCATGCCGACAGCAGTGATCTCATATACATTCTGCTACAGACATTCTCATTTTGAACTTATGGTGCTACTGTCTGCAGGCTGGCAAGCCAACATCAGCTCTGATGACCAGCTTCTACACCCAACAGAAGAAGCCAACAGTCCAGGCCTCACTGTCTGCAAAATCATCAGCAGATGATTCAGGTTTGACGCAGCCAGCAGGACACCTTCCAAGAGGCTTGGCCGCAGTGCAGCATGCAACAGTGCAGCAACCTCACCTTAGCTCTCAGCAGCAGCAGCAGCAGTTGTCTCACACGCAGCCGCTAAGAAGGTGTGTCAGCACAAACAATGATGAGAACCAGCATTCGTTTTTCACAATGCAGCTATTGATGGGCAGAAGTGGTGCACGAAGTCATGTTGATGGACACGCACAGACGCCAAAGAGCAGAAGCACTATGACGTATCACTTACCACCTGACAGTGGGGGTTCTGATAATGACCGAGGTGCATCAGAGTCTGCAGGGCAGCTCAAGGCAGGGCTGTCAGCCAACAGCCCTAGAGCAGGGCTGACTGGCAATAGCCCTAGGGAAGGGCTAATTGACGGCAGCCCCAGGGCAGGGTCTTCCCAGGAAGGCCCTAATGTACTGTCAGCAGGCATCTTCAGCAGCCCTGGGGCTGTCCCAAGAAGCCCTGGCAGAAGGGCTGTTACAGACAGCCCTTACAGAAGCACTGCAATTCATGCATCTCCCAAGCGTACTGCTGGTGCATGCAATGAGGAGGTCATAGTCATCAGTCCAGACAGCCAGACACAGGAGGATGTTGAGATCAATCTACTGAGCTGCTCACCTGCTAAGCGGTGAGTCTATCTTCTGCAGAACTGCTTGCTTTGATGTGGGGTGTTGATTGCATTGCGCCAGATGTTGCGTACAGCAAGCAGGTAATTTCATCAGTCCAAACAATCAGTCACAGGAGAATGTCGAGATCAATCTACTGAGCTGCTCACCTCTCAAGCGATGAGTCTGTCCTATACAGAACTGCTTCATTTGATTTAGGATCTCAACTGCATTGCGATGTCACGGAGGTGATAGTCGTCAGTCCAGGCAATCAGTCACAGAAGGATGTTGAGATTGACCTCGCCAAGGGGCTCACCTGCTAAGCAGCGAGTCTCTCCTCTGCAGAACAACAAGATCTGATCTTGAGTGTTGACTGCATTGCGTGAGTGTTGTGTGCAGACAAGTGATGTGTTGGTCTGCAGACTACCTTATGATCAGATGTTGATTGCTGACTGCATTGCACAGGATGCTGCAGCTCTGCATGCTACAGAGCATGGGCACTGTTTCACAGCAGCTTGACTTTTGGGACTGACTTATTGTTCATGCAAGCTGGGGGAAGTTTCACACTTGCTGCCATATTGTAGGCGTAGGGGCGGTGGTTTTCCTTCTGTTTCAGCGTTTCAAATTGCCAGTTGTTGGCACAATAGACTTACATCATTTCAGTGCTGCAATTTTTATACGTGCTGGGGTTGCAGCGACCTCAGCACAAGTGATCAGCCTGATTAAACTGGCCAAAACTTGCAAAACTCTCGCTCTCTCTCTCAGACACTTGTGCTCCGTTCTGCCTCATCTAACTCAGCGTGCATCATTCCGCCCATGGAGGCTAGTGTCTCATGCGTGTCAAACTTGAGTTGTGTCCCGTCCAGTGGTGTCAGTTGCTGATCATCAATAGGTCACAACTTGGCTGCGCCTGCTTCTTCTTCCTGCTCTTCTCCTATTTTTCTTCTTCCTGTGGTTGCATACATTGCTCTTTCCAATCTTCTAATCCAATCAAACGCCTCCCTCATCTCCCAGCCTTGCACTGCCTTCCTCCTGATTTTGCTCCTTCTTCTTCTTCTTTTGCTTCTTGTTCTTCTTCTTTGACTACTTCTTGTTCTCTGCGAGTTCTTCTTGTTCTCTTTTTGCAGGAGGAAAACGCCTCCCTCATCTCCTGCCGTCATGACACCATCACTGACACGAGCTCACACCCTCAGGCCAGCTGGGCAAGAAGAAGAGGAGGCAACATCACAGGAGAACCACAGTGATGATGACCACACAGCTATGACAGAGGCTGCAAGTGCTGGTCACGCGGCAGGTTGGCAGGAGAGTGGCCTTGTCTCTGGCGCTGCTGGCAACAGCCCCACAGCTGCAGCAAGCAGCCCTTCAGCTACTGACAGGCTGGCAGGAACGGCTGAAAGGCCCAGGGCACATCGTTTGCACAATCTTGCAAGTCACAGCATCGGTGAATCATCTACGGCAGGTCCATCTGCTGATGCATCAGGCGGCCAGCAGCAACAGAGCAGCATGCATAGCATAGAGAATCAGCAGCAGAGCAGTGTCCATAGCATATGGTATCAGCGACAGGCCAGCATGCATAGCATACGGGATCAGCAACAGGCCAGCATGCCTGAAGCATGGCAGGCAAGGACTAATGCGTCAGGCAGCCAGCAGCAACTGGGTAGTATGTGTAGCAAAGGGCATGAGCAGCAGGCTGACATGCCTGAAGCAGGGCAAGCAAGGCCAAAAGCATCAGGCAGCCAGCAGCAACAGGCCAGCATGCATAGCATAGGGCATCACCAACAGGCTGGCATACCTGAAGCAGGGCAGGCAAGGACACGGCAGGTCAGTAGGCGCGGTAAGGGCAGGGGCAGGGCTGGTTTCAGGCTGCCCTTGCCAGACAGCCCTGCTGCCTCAGCCACCTTGGACTCAGATCGATTTGGCTTTGCGAGGCTGCCGTCATCCAGGTGTGCCTTGTGACCTAGTCATTGGCTTTGAGCCACAGAGGTCACTTGGGCATGAGAGTATCTGTGACACCATTTACACCTAAGCTGATGCATATGCCGCACAATTCTGCACAGGATATAGAAAGTCGTCGTCTTCGCTGGGTGACACTGGGCACATGAGCTCAATGCTGTCAGTCCAAATATTCAACTGCTGTGCAGCTTTTTTGTTGCATGACCCTGCAGTGCCAAGTGCAGCGGACTGAGCGCTCAGACATGTAAGTGTATGCATTGCTTCAGACAGCCTTTTGCTTTGAAGTCCAGCATATGCCACAAAACCGCTGCACAGCAGTTGAAGTTTTAGACTGACAGCATTCCTGGGATGCCTGCAGCAAATGATTGCCACCAGTTCACTCTGCTAATCACGAGCTGCACTTGTCAGTGCTTTTTGATTGTCTCCTGCCAGCACGGACCACCTGACACAGATCAGAGCACTTTCTGCGCTTGGCTGCTTGTAACTGACAGCAACGCTTGACAGTAAAATGTTGCTGACAATGTCTGAGTCCATGTCTGTGCTTGACTTTTGCATGCAGGCAAAATTTGGAAGCGGGCAGACTTGAGGACCCAGCTGCTCTCGGCCGTGTGGATGGTCTCATACAGCAGGAAGCACTGTTGAATCAACCCAGCACTCCCTCAAATCAGGTCACCAATGCTGCTGCTGATGCTGCACCTGACACTGCCAGGACCCCGTCAAACCAGCTCACCAATGCAGCTGCTGCTGGTGCTGCTGGTGCTGGTGCTGATGCACCTGACACAGCCAGTACTGACGGGTGGAGAGACCTAGAGGTGTCGCTATCACCTGCTGATGACACCCCAGCAAGAAGAGCAGCAGACTGGCGACAAGCAGAACTGCGTGATGCTATTGCCACACCTGGGCTTTTGAATGGTCAGTTGCACAGCAGTGAGCAGGGTTTACATTCTCAGCTACAGTCGCAAGTCTTGCAGCGGCAATTGTGGGATGCTGCTGCCTCTCCTCCTGCTCATGGGCAGAGTATGCAAGGAGCTTCAGCAGCAGCAGAAGTTAACGGCACAGACAGAGTGCGAGCAAATGCAACTCCAGCACAACAGGGTTCTAGCTTACATTGGCAAAGCAGAGTTGATGCCAGTCTCATTGACCTGGTGACACCCTCTTCTGGAGTTGCTAGCACAGTTGCCACACCTACCTTCTCAGAGACTGACGAGGTGTGTGACTTGACATCATCATGAGCAATCAGGCAGTCAATCATGCACCTAGTACAGTACAGATCAGCTGACACTCCGGCAAAGCTTGCAGCAATGCATTCGTCGCTCAATGTGGTGTTTTCAAGTCTAGCGAGGTATCTGTACCACTTTTCATTGTTTGCATGCAATGTCAATTGTCGGTCAAAGGCAGTTGTCATTGGGCATTTGCGTTGTTTCAGAGTGTGCAACAACGGGTTTTGGTTTAAGCTGTGCATAGGCCAAGAGTTGCTGTATTGAGACTTGCCATTGTCCAGCTTTTGCTTGCGAAAAAAGGCATTCACATGGTTGCATGGAGGCAGGAGACTGGCAACAACGCGTTTTGGGACCAGTGGCTGTGTCGTCGCATGCAAGGTTTAGCATACAATTCTGCGATAGGCAAGTTCATTTTGCGCAACAGCTGATACCCAGGACACATTTTGATGGGCGTAAGGCCAAAAGTTGCATTGCATAGCAGACACCATCCAGGTCTTGCCTGATTCTGAAGGAGATGAAAAGATCATTAAATCTACACACACAGCGTGTTGTAAGAAGCATCCACGATCGAGGGCATTATTTACTGCAAAGCATCTTGGGGCTCCAGAAAATGCTCAGCAGACGGCAAAATCTGCTTTGAACGCCCTGTTGCTTACAATGACCATGTAGCAATGCACCACACAGCACCTATTGCTGCAGTCTGGGTTCTGGATGAAGGTATGTGACATCGCAAGTTGGCAGTACGCCAGTCAAAAGTGTAGGAAGCAATCTAAGTCAGCTGCACACGTAAAAGCTGCACACATGCATGAAACGCAATGAGTACCACCTATAAGCTATCTATGGTTGATGAGCAAGTATAGCTTGATGCAGTGTCACTGTGTGGGAAAACAACACACAAGATAGTTTCGTCCACTTGCAGGTCGCTGGATGGTGAGCTTGGTGAGCCTAGTACAGTGTTTAGCCTAGTACAGCTGCATACATGCTGCATACCAGCAGCAGTATTCATTGATGCAGCATCAGGCACAATGCCTATGGTGCTTGACTGCTGTTGATTTGCTACCTCTGGTGTACAAATCAGCTTGTCAACACCCCTAGCAACTCCTCATCTCTGAACAGGAAGTAGCTGCAGCACAAGCACGATCAGTGATCAAAGGCACAACATGTCAGGTGCATAGCATGTCATCACACACGAGATTGACCAAAATGCTGAACGTGAGCAACTTACTCTTTTCCGTCCAGCTTCAACTGTGTGCCTCCGTAGTCTGGCAATAGCACTTTGTCGCCCTCTTTAACCGCAACAGGGATGATCTCCCCGTTCGTGAGCGTTCGTCTGCCCTGACCTACTGCCAACACCTTGCCTTCGTTGTACTGCATCAACAACACAGCCAAGGCATTAATGACGACGGTCGAAACGGGATCGGATACATCAAGTCGGCCTACAGCGCCAGCAACGGTATTGACTATTGATCGTCACCTTGCTGGTAGCGGACTCCGGCAGTAAGACTCCACCGACCGATTTGTTTGGCGCAGTAAGCTTCTCAATTAGCACTCTGTCCAGCAAAGGTATGAGACGCTTTGCCATGCTGCACGCGTCAAGTGATTCAGCAAAGCACGATAGCAATGAGCTGCGCAAGGAGCAAACGCAGAACTTTCGGAGCATGCTGCGGCGATTACTATTTAGGCAGGCGAAGAAGAGCAATGCAGGAGCTGCCATTGCAGCGTTTCGGCTTGCAGCCAGCCCGACCGATCTCGTTGCGCGGATCAGGCGGATTGCCGGGACGACGACACTTCATCGTATCGTCGCTATTTTCGTCGCGTTGTCGCTTTGAGCCACCGTCCACCCTTGCAATGGATTTGAACACGCTATGCACGGTATTACAAGCCAGTCTGAGTCCGGACATGGCTACGAGGAAAACCGCCGAGGACCAGCTGAACAAAGTATGCAACGCAAAACATATGCATTCGATCCAAGCCCCTGTGCTTCAGAATGTTTGACGCAGTGTTCCGGACTGTGCTTGATCGCTCACGCTTTGCACGTTGCAACGCGACGCGCAAGCTTCAATAAACGCTCGATGTCATCCATGTGGCAGGTTCAGCACGCAAACGGCTATCTAATCAACCTCCTGAGAGTTGCTGTCGAGGATTCTCTCGATACAACGCTGAGACAAGTTGCTGCGATTCAAATCAAGAACATAGTCAAGCGCGGCTGGGATCCTGAAAGTACGTATAATACACCACGGTCAAGCTCCATGAGTTGCGACAGCATCTGATTTCTGGCGAGCTTGGCTTGACCATCTCGTTGCCAACTATCTTGATGACTTGCAGATGGTGACAGCCCAATACCCATAGCAGACCAGCAGGCACTGCGAGATAGCTTGCTAGAGGGCCTCATTAGGTATGCAGAAGGTTTGGATGCTGCCTTGTCATGCAAGGCTGATGTAAGGCTTGATACAGAGGAACATCGATGACTTGCACAGGGCACCCCGAATTGTGCAAACCCAGCTGGGAGAATGCATGAAAAGCATTGTCCTAGTTGACTTCCCAGAAAAGTGGCCTTCTCTCCTGCCTCAGCTGGCCCAGAACCTCCAGTCACAGGTGCGCAGTAAAACCTCGATGTCCAACTGCCCTGACACATTGGTCATTTGATGCATCATGACATGCACTGCCATCGTAAGCAAATCTGTGAAATTGCTTATGGAAGACTTGAGCCTTCAGGATAGCAGCATTGCATGTGTGAGGATTACACTGCTTTATAACAAGGCCAGCCATGTTTGTTATGCCTTGTCTTATATGCTGTCAGCAGCTCTGATCCTGGCTCTGATGCAACGCTGCAGGAGGAGCAAAGATTGTATGGGGCACTGTATGCACTTCGCTTGCTGACCAGAAAGTATGAGTTCAGAGATGCAGAGGAACGAGTCCCTCTGGATCACATTGTCAAGACCACGTTTCCTACTTTGCTGCAAGTCTTCCAGGTATACCTCAAAATGTCTGTTTGCTATGTGTTATATGACCGCCTCTTGATTATGCTCAGTGACTGATGTGATTAGCATACATACACTGCAGGCAGCAGCACACCTTCTGTCACAGACTGCAGTCATGATTGCACAATGCATGGCATGACATAGAAGCCTGCGCCAGGCACATTAGTCCCTTCCGCACATGCTCTTGTTTGTGAGCTTGCGGTGTATGGTTGTGTGCTGCATGCATTGCTGTTTTCTGCATGCGAGGGGACAACATCATCATCTTGATACACCAGTACATGGGAAATGTGACTATTGATAGCAGGCCTTGAGTGCAGGCTGCATAGCCACTTTGCCGTTGCTTATACCCGTTGTTGACTGCACACCGTCCGTTCTGCTTCTTCCATACTGCATTGGGTTACACTGCTTCACACCAGCTTGCTGAAAACGTTGCAGGTCCCTTGAGAACTTGCAGCGCCTGCACAGGGGCCCGTCATTGGCAGCAACCACATCAGGAGCATTTCTTGCATCACAATGACGGTCATGCCTCTGCTGTGATTACAGGGCTTGCTGCAGTCAGGCTCGCAGGCTGAGGTTATTGCAGAGCTGCTCAAGCTGACCTGCAAGGCCTTTTGGTCAGCTACCTACATGGCCATTCCAGATCTGCTGCTACAGCAAGACCAGTTTGTGGGTTGGATGACCTGCATCCACTCCTTCATGGAGATGCCTGTGCCCAAGGTGTGTTTTGCTACTATCTCTTCGTGAGATGCCCATGTACATGGCCATTCCAGATCTGCTGCTCCAACAAGACCAGATGTTGCATGGATGGCTTGCATTCACTCCCTCATGCAGATGCCTGTGCCTAAGGTGCGTTGCAGCATTGTGTCTTTGCAATCAGCACAATAGCTGCAGGTGCCTTGAATTTCACAGGGTTGTAAACTGCATGATGTGCATACTTTGTTATTGAAAGCATAGGCTGAGTCACCTGCATCTACTCACTCATGGACATGCCTGTGCCTAAGGTATGTTGCACTGCAGGAGGGACAGCCCCAGGATGTAGAGGCACGAGCAGCGTGGCCCTGGTGGAAGGCCAAGAAGTGGGTGCTGCACATCACCTATCGCCTCTTCAGCAGATATGGGGACCCCAAAGCCAGCCGCAGCGGCACTGATGGCAACTTCATCATGCTTTTCAGCCAACAGTGCAGCCTGCAGTTCCTGAATGCCCATATTGGCCTCATGGCACAATTCTCACAGGTAAGCTTTGGCCTTTGTGTGGCTGCGACGAAGGTGATGGCACTGTACGCATCGATCAGGATGATGCGTTTCTGTTCAGCTGCTGTGGGGACCCCAAAGCTAGCAGCAGCAGCACTGATGGCAGCTTCATCATGCTGTTCAGTTAGTAGGGTAGCCTGCAGTTCCTGCATACCCACACTGGCCTCCTGGCACAGTACTCACAGGTAAGCTGTAGCAGCGCCCATGTCTAGCCGCAAAGTCGCCAGTGCATCTTACAAAAACTTTGGGTCCCTGTCATGCCAGTCAGGAGGCTATCTGTAGTGTTCACAGCAACAGGCTCTTCCTCCATAGTGTATGCTGCATATCCAGATTTGCACTGGGAGTTGCACGTGGAGTGGCTCGTGCTCAGGGTACTCAATCTCTTTCTGCAGTCGGTAATGTACAGCTTCACCCTGTCAGCCACTCGAAGCAGATCAAGACACACATACATGTGCGGCTGACCTGGTGCATCCTGCCTGTCATGTACTGGAATCTGAGCTTGTTTGCATGCAGGGTGAAGTGGCTCTTGCTCTGGGTACTCAATCTTTCTCTGCATTATGTGACTGTAGGCTTTCGGCTCAAAGATGGTTGAAGCCAGACATCAATGCTTTTGACACATCTTGACATCAATGTTTTTTCCTGTTCCTCATTTGCTTCAATCTGGGCTTGTTTGCACGCAGGGTGAATGGCTCTCGCCCAGGGTACTCAACCTCTCGTTGCAGTATCTGACCCACGGCTTGACCCTGTCAGCGACCTGGAAGCAAATGAAGCCCCACGTCAATGCGCTGCTCACGCGGTGTGTCCTGCCCCTCATGTGCTTTAATGATGAGGATGATGAACTGTGGAGGGAGGACCCTCAAGAGTACATCAGAAAGGTAGACACCAGAGACAGCAACATGTGTATTGGCAACTCTCAGACAGTTGTTGCATGTTTGTTGCGCAATTTCAGCTGAAAATACACAGGGCCATTTCTCTCTTCCAAAGCTGGACTTGTTAGTCATTACATGCAACTTGTATGCAAGCTTTGAAGCCAGGCAGTTTGCATGAACCATGGTGTTGACATGACATTGCACATGTCCAACATGATGCCAAGGCAAGCTTGGTATATTGGAACAATTTCAAGACGCTGCATGCAACGCACTGCCCTTGAATGCACAGAAGTGCATGGCAGAAAGTGGGTTGTATCTGATGAGGCCTCAATTCACTGTGCTGCTACAGGGGTATGACATCATTGAGGATATGTACAGCCCCAAAACCTCAGCCACAAATTTTGTGCATGAGCTATGCACATGCAGAGGCAAGGAAAACCTAGCACCCCTTTTGCAACTCATCAAGTCCACCTTTGACGCTTTTACGGTAAGCTTTCCTCGGACCAAGTTCTGCCGTCAGCGCATGCGTGTAATGGCTTGACTGCTATCACGCTGTTGAACTGTTGAAGCCCTGTAAGTCATACAGTAAACCCTGGTTGTAATGACTGCTTTGGCTACCCAGACATTTGTCCTTACATTCAATTGTCCTTACTCAGGAGGACCTCTGCAGTCAGAATGCAGTGATTGGGTACCAATGGCTTTGTCCTTACAACAAGATTGTCCTTACACTGAGTGTCCTTACAAAAAGAGTTTACTGTACTACTCAGCCTGTTGTCCTTACACTGAGTGTCCTTACAAAAAGAGTTTACTGTACTACTCAGCCTGTTGTCCTTACACTGAGTGTCCTTACAAAAAGAGTTTACTGTACTACTCAGCCTGTTGCAAAGGTTTTCTTTCTGCAGTCACACTGTCATTGTAAAGTCTTCCTGCACTATCCAGGCTTGCATCCAAGTGCCACTGCTGGCCAAAGTGCAAGTGTCAAGTTGCCATGATGCACAAGCACGGCTGACATTTGCTACTGCTCAGCCTGTTGCAGAGGTTGTGTTTCTGCAGTCGTTGTCAAGTTTTTGCTGCACTATCCAGGCTTGCATCCTGGCGTCACTGCTGGCCAAAGTGTAAGTGTCAAGCTATCAAAGTGATGCATGAGCATAGCTGATACTTGCCCAAGTGTAGCCTGCACTTGCTGGAGATCTGTCTACAGATTGTGATGGTGCCTGTGGCACAACAACGGTGTATGGCCAACCAAGCTGCCTTGCTGCAGGCAGCTCAGCAGCAGAACCAAGTGACACAAGAGGTGGCTCGCCAGACAGACGGTGTCTTGTTAGCTGTGGGGGGTCTTTCAAGCGTGCTCAAAAAGAAGGTACGTCAGAGTCATTGGCAGGACACTAAGCTGCATGGCCCGTCAAGTGTTCTCCAGCTCTGCTGCAGCCGCATCTGATTGATAAGCACGATTGTCTGACTTTGTACAATTGGTGTTGTGTGGTGGGCACAGCCAGAAGCTACGTGGTGACTTTGCAACCATCACATACTGTCAACGCATGATGACTGCTTGTGAGTCTCACACACTCAGCATTTGAACCAATCACATCATTGTGCTCAGCACAACAGTGATTGTACTTGTTCTTATGCAACACCTATACAAGCACCAGTTGGAGGGACTGTATCTGGCAAAAGTCATGCCCAGTTTTGACAGTCCTTATTGTTACCCGAGAAGAAAGGCCTGTTGGGTGGCAGGGCAGTATGCAATCATCGCATTGCAACCATCTGTATCATCAGTTTGAATTGTATGTGTCAATGCAGGAGCCGTACAAGCACCAGTTGGAGGGACTGTTGCTGGCAAATGTCATGCCCTGTTTTGACAGTCCTTATGGACACCTGAGGGCAAAAGCGTGTTGGGTGGCAGGGCAGTATGCAGACATTGACTTTGCCGAGGGTGCTGGACAGGGCCAAGCTTTCACTAGCCTCTTCAACAAAGTCGTCAATGCCTTCCAGGACCCTGACTTGCCGGTGAGCCTTCTTTCTGGTGCACAGCAACTTGCTCATTGCTTGCCTGCCTGCTTGCTCGTGTCTGCCTCTTGGGCGGCAGGGCATTGTGCCTATATTGACTTTGCTGAGGGTGCTGGTCAGGGCTAAGCCTTCACTAGTCTCTTCAACAAAGTGGTCAATGCCTGTCAAGACTCTTACTTGCCGGTGAGATTTGAACTTGTGCACAGCAACTTGCTGAATACATGCCTGTTGGTGTGCCTGTGATCGGCTCGCTTATTTGCTGGCTGTTCATGCCTGATTGCCTGCCTGTCTGTCTTTCTGGCTGGCTGGCTGGCTGGCTGGCTGGCTGTCTGTCTGTCTGTCTGTCTGTCTGTCCGTCTGTCTGTCCGTCCGTCTGTCCGTCCAATCATCTGTCTGTCTGTGTCAATTTGTGACTGCCTGCCTGCCTACGTGTCTGTCTGTCTGCGTGTGCCTGCCTGCCTGCCTGTCCATCCGTCTGTCTACCTACCCTTTTCAGGCGTTCTGGCAGTACTTTACGAGACTGCCTGTTCAAGCCTTCCTCGGTGCAATCAATGCAGGCTGCTGCAGCACTCCGATCATCCTTCTGGCTTGCTTCCAGAACATATTTCTCCTCTCTGCGAGCAACATGTTCAGCCTTGGGACATACGACTCTAATGCTGGGCATGTGCTGCAGGTGCGTGTGGATGCTGTGGTTGCACTGCGCAACTTCATTGATGGCTATGATGAAGAGGGTTTGCAGCAAGTGAAGCCCTTGATCCCGCAGCTGCTGGACGTCTTCTTCCAGCTCATGCAAGAGGTCAGTGTTACAGCTCTCAATCGTGAATACCGTTCTGAGCATGACGTTGGCACATCTGTTTTGTCTCCAGCTTTCACGAGTCAAACTGCACGCTGATGCTACATGCATCCTGCTTGCGAACAAGTTGGGACAAGTCAAATCTTGGCGCAGTGTCCAAGTCTTGTCATCCACGGCAAAAGTGTGTTGGATGCCATTCAGCACTCAGGCAGCTGCTATTTAGCCCTAGACTTTTTTTGTGTGGCTGGGCATGCTGCCTTCAGGACAAGTGCTAGCCACTGAGAAGTATCCTGGTTTGCTTACTAAGCATTCACTGTGCAGGTTGACAACGAGGATCTGATCTTCACCCTGGAAACAGTGGTCGAGCGCTTTGGTGAGGAAATGGCGCCCTATGCTGTTGGCCTCACACAGCATCTGGCTGCTGCCTTCTGGCGCATGCAGGTCAGCACCATCATCAGCACCTCATCTGACTGCATGTACATCACTTTGCTGTTATTGATGATATTTGTGATAGACATGCTTGTGCCTGGCTGCAGCCTTTTGTCTACATGCAAGTGGGCATCACTACAAGTACTGGACGTTTGCCCATGAAGTCTTGGCCCCCTGTGCTGTGCTTCGTCTGATTCCCTGTGTCATGCAAGATGCTGCCCTTTGCTGTTGGCTTCACTCCTGGACACCTAATAAGTGCCCTGCATGAACAATTCAGCGTCACGGCGACCTTTCAACTGCGGCTCTTAGACACGACCAAAGTCTCAACTATGTCTTGCCATGCAGGGTTCAGATGAAGCAGAGGATGCAGAGGACATTGGCGCACTTGCCGCTTTTGGGTGCTTGCGGGCTCTCAGCACAGTCTTGGACAGTGTCAGCCGGCTGCCGCAGCTGTTTCCCCAGCTGGAAGACATCCTATTCCCGATCATGCAGGCCATGTGCAGTGAGGATGGCCAGGACGTGTTTGAGGAAATCCTTGAGATCATATCATACTTTACATACTTTCCTCCAGAGGTGATGGGCTCAAGCACTAGTGCATTTGTTCTGCCTACTATCCTGTATTTGGGTAATTGCACAAATACAGGTGCAGCTGCTCAAATTTGTGTGCTATTGAAGCTCTGGCACGCAGCATTTGCATGCTGCTACGATGCAGCATTGCAATATATACTGCAGATCTCCCCTTGCAAGTAGAGCTTATGGCCCCTGCTGCACAGCGCCTACAATGAGTGAGCAGCAGAGTATGGGCCAACAGCCTTGACCTGGTTGCTGCCAAGCCATGCTGTTGCAGTACTGAATACTGGCATGTGCTGCAGATCTCCCCTCGCATGTGGAGCTTATGGCCCCTGTTGCACAGCGCCTACAATGACTGGGCAGCAGAGTATTTGGACAACATCCTTGTGCCACTGGACAACTTCATTTCCAAGGGCACTGAGGTCTTCCTGGCCTGCAAGAATCCTGACTATCTTGCTGAGGTGTGAGCGGCTTCTATGCACGACTTACGTTATCAGAGCACAGTCAGACCTTGCAAAATCAGGGAACATATTGGTTGTCTGTGGCAAAGGTAGTTGTGAAGCTCACATGCGTCATAGGAGCATCTCACCATTAGGCTGTGATGCTTTGCCCTGTCAAGCCTGTGGTGTCAACAAGGATGGCCTAGTCAGATGTCAGACATCAGTCAGGCTGCTCTTTGACAACTACTTCAGCAGCCTGTTGCATCTTGATCTTATTTTACATCTGCTGTGCATTACCTGTTACTGGCCTGAAGACTCCCTATCGCAAATACTTGAGCCCAAGCACATTCAGGATTTCAGCTACCTGAAAACTTTACCAACCTGAGTACAGCACTTCCCGTGATGTCAAAGCGTGATCTATCCCTGATTGACTGCACCTTCTTTACAGCGTCAGAAATGGCATGCCCGCATGCAATGCATTATGCCAGCATAAGGTCCTATGCACAGTGACGCATGCAATGGACTCCATGCATTAGTATCAGACAATGATCGATCTGCAGGCCAGCCAGATGGCAAGCAAAGCGCTGCAGTCTGAAGACCTGGGAGAGGATGAAATGCAGCCTGCTCCCAAGCTACTGGAAGTCATCTTGCAGAACTGCAGAGGTCAAGTTGATCAATGCTTGCCGCTATATATCCAGGCAAGACCATCTGAGCTTAGCCACTTCCGTTCTGGCTGGTTGAGCTATCTGCATGGACACTGTGCATGCACTGGAAGGAGTCTTGTTAGTTTTTGAAGATTGTTTGAGCTCCAAAGATGGAGATCAAACAATCTTCCAGCTCCCAGAGTTGCAGGCTTGCATACCTTTTCTGCCCAAAAACCAGCAGCAGCATGGTAGTAGACATTGTCTGATTGCACAAAGACACAATGCCTGGACTGTGCCGAAGCCTCAAACCCTCTCAGAAAGCAGGTGGTGTCTATATGTTCACGTCGTGTATCTCTCGAGATCAGCCCATTACCATGACTAGCACCCCAATCAGCCCATTGCCCATCAGCTGACACAGCTACCAACAGTAAGTCTCCTTGCAACAGTGCGGCAACCTAGCTTAAGTTGACAATGCGCTTTGTTTTGCACGCCCATGCATGCAAGCACCCTTCACGATGCCTTGGCCTTCACAATTTCACAATGCTCAATTTTGAATGCCACCATTGTAACCTGATGTGCTGCAGTGGGTATGGCAAAAGCTTCCTCACGTAAAGGAGCGGCGCTCCAAGGATCTCCTGCTCAATGTGATGGCCACTGCACTTTACTACAATGCGTCCTTGACAGTGGCTTTCTTGCAGCAGCAGCAACAGCTGCTCCCCTTCCTAACAACCTGGGCAAAGGTACAATGCTACAACAACAGTCTCTGCACAAGTCTGCCTTTGGCATCATAAATGAATGCTTTGTAGCCTCGCTGTCAAGTGATACTGTTATTGAATGTTGTTGTGTGATGTATGCTACAAACAGGCTGCTGGCGCAAACGCACTTTGTCTGCTCATGCCAAACAGTGCTGGTTGCAGTGGTGCTTCAAGCAGCACAACAATCAGCCGATGGCGCCTCAACTTGTCATTTGCCACCCAATGAACATGCCATGTTGCAGATGATATTTGCAAGCAAACCAGGCGGCAGCCCACGACATTTTGGACGCATGTATGACAAAAAGGTGAACCTGCTGGGTCTCATCTCTCTGATGGCCCTTCCTGAGCAAGCTACCCCTCCACAATTGCAAAGCGCTTGGCCACAAATGATGGCTGGCACAATGCGCCTTTTGACGACTCTCAAGGAGCAACAGGTCTGAGATTACTTTTGCGTATTGTCTTGCAACCTGATTTTGCACCATGCAAAGTCCATGCATGACTCATTGTGCTGGTCTTCAAATTTCATGCCCTTCACAAATAGTTACGCATCTCCTCATCCCACAATCTTGTGGTAGCAAGCAACCCAAGTTGACTTGCATGCAAGCGACTCCCAAAGCTGGTGCTACCAAACATAAGAGCACACATGCATTGTGCTTGTAAAGTTTCAGGTTTGAGGCAATTAAGTCTATATGTCACCTAGTAAGCTCAAGAGACTTTGCGCAGGATGCCAATGCGCACTTGCAAGAAAGTGGGAGTGATGCCGAAAGTGAAGGGACAGATCTAGCAGCAGATGATGAAGCCGATCTAGATGATGAGGAAGATGAAGAGCAGGATGATGAGTACATGCAAAGACTAGCCAATGAAGCCAGAAAACACAAGGCATGGCATTGTTCCTAGAATTTGGTGACTTGTCGTAAACTTTACGCTCCACTGCAAATTGCTCAATGCTCATCAAGGCAGCATCAGAAGTCGGGCACCTCTTGGCCTTTCTTCTTCATCTTTGCATCAACTTTTGTCTAGTCATGTCTACACTGTGTGCTTTAAGTAGGGAGCTAGCTGCTGACATCAAGATTTGCATCATATGCAAAGGTTTGTATGGCCCTAAACTTTCTGAATTCAAAGCTCAAAGCCGATTGGTGCTTTCAGGGCGAGCGACATGTTGAGGAGGAGTCGTCCGAAGATGAATGGAGCGATGAGGAGGACGCAGACACGCCGATAGATGACATAGATCCTTTCGTCAGTTTTGCCAATACAATCAAGCAATTGCAAGCAACAAGTTCCTCAAGATGTCAGGTGAGGATCATGCCTTTTTGCCATATCTCATATGAGTGCACTTGCTTAATTAAGAAATGCGTGCATCCAGGTTATCCTTATACGACATGTCTTTGGAATGCTAAGTCTTCAAAAACGATGTCCTCCTTGCAACAACATGTTGATGCTATTGGGGCTGCATATCATATGTAGCCATATTGCTGCTAATGCTTACACCTCTTAGTGTACACAAATCCCACAAAGACATGGCACTGCAGGCCTTGACACAAGGCATGGATTCAGTCGCTCAAACAGCATTGCAAGGTATGTTGCAATATGCTGACAAGAGCAAGGAATCAAAGTAGTCAATTTGGCGTTGTCATATCATGGCGGACACATGTCCACAGTCCCATAGTTGTGACTCAGTGGTCACTCTTGAGTGATCAGGCATGAGAGCACATGCAATGATTCTTTGTTCAAGAATCTTGAGCTTGACTAGTGTGGTGGCGTACAATACATTTAGAAGCTGCTTTACCCCATAAAGATATAGTGTTACTTGTCTCCTATTGCACAGAGCAATTGACGCGCCATGTGAGAAGTTAATGGACTAGTATGGTTGATGTTTTGTGCAAAACTTGCCCAACAATTGCTCATGTTCAAGGGTATGTACGTCACGTATATTGCTTTTGAATTCAAATAGCATGGTGTACAAGCTAAGTAGCCAAGTACTTTTTGCTACTTATCTACAACAAGGATGACAACCACCTTGTATGAGCCACGCCAACACACTCAGGGTCAAAAACGGGAGAGACCCCACCCTGCCAAAGTAAGGCGAAACAACTTGAAAACGCAGGCTAGTCACATGAAAGTCGATGCAAGATCATAGCCA
>BDIU01000122.1:1601-12586 GCA_002118135.1 Trebouxia sp. TZW2008
GTGCTTGGCTGGTTTGACAGTTGGAGATCGTCAGCTGAACTGTCAGTCGCAGGCACTTCCGTTACGTCTGCTGTTTTGCCTTGAAGTTTCTTTGGCATTTTCTTTGTGCGTTCGGATCTGCGCTGCGCTACGGGGGTTGCTACTTCTCTCACATAATTCAAACCATCTGCAAGATTTTCTGACAAGGTGTCAACCAAACTCGTCAAGACCATAAGGCCTGTGCGCTGCTGCTGTGCGCTGCTGCTGTCTTGCAGCAACCACGTGCTCGTTCTGGTTGTACGAGAGAGAGAGAGGTTTTACATCCCTCCGTCGTACAACAAGAACGGGCATGTGGTAGCTCCAGAAGCCTCGCTTGTTCAACGATGTTCTTTTCTCTCTTTTAGCCAGATCTAGCTGACGTCAACCCAGCACGTTTCTGTCGACCACGGTCTGATTTCGCAGACAGGGTGCTTACGATCTGCCATGCGCTCACTGTCTGCGTCGGCCTGAACTCTGTGGAGCTACAATACTATAGGAAGACGGCACGGCAAGCGGTGGCTGCTTCGTGCTTGTCCTGCGGCTCAACCTTGGAGGCAGGTGAAGCTGACAGACTCTGTAGGAAGCAGACTGCGTGCAGGAAGGGCAGGGTGCAGTCAGGAAGCACCCGCTGACAGGCTGTGTCGCAGGGTGAACAGACAAAAGTTATCTTGTCACAGTCGATGGCAGCTTTGAAGGCCTGGCGTCAGTTGTGAGCGTAGCACTAAGATTCCTGGTTGCTGATCACAGCTTTTGACATTCCCACCCTCACGCAAGGTTCGAAGTTACAGAGCAAGGCAGAAGACATACTGTACACAACAGACTGCAAGCTTTTGACTTGGAACAGAGCAGCAGCAGCAACAGCTGTGTGCAGTGTAAGCAGCCTCTCTTGCACATTCAGGTGCACAGCTGTGACTTCCTGCTGCAAATTTGCCTGTGAAATGACATGTTACAGTTCATACACATTTGCAGTGGTGACTTGGGTGCAGCGCAAGACGCTGTTGTATAGCAGTCAGCTGCCTGTCCATGCTGGTGGATAACGTGGAAGGTGTCATGTTTGCTAGGATCTGACTTTGACCACCATACTTATATAAGAGGGCGCACAGGGTGCTGGCAGGAAGCAGCTTGCCAGTGTGAAAGGCATGTGCTGTGCTGAGTGCTGTGTTGACTATTTCAGCTGTGCTTGTTCCCTTGAAGGGCGTTTTTGCATCTCTGTGTTTTGATGCTTGCGCTTGGCAAGCAGCAGGACTAGTTTGGCCCAAGCAACTGTTACAGCTGTTTCTTTGTTGCAGACACCCTGCATTGACGGTGATCAACGGACACATGGGCAAAGCAACCTTCAAGATTCGTCATGCACTTATCCTTCTTTGACACTGACTGCTCTGCAACTGATGCAGCACACTTGTAGTGCAGCCTCTAAAGTCATTGTTTTGGTCTTGTGTCAGCTACAAGGATTTGTACATGCTTGTTGCTGCAGGTGTCAATGGTTACGGTAGCACAATTCATTGATTCCATTGAGCATCTCAATGCAAACAGCAAGGCTGCTTTGAAAAAGCATGTGCAAATGGATGATTTTGGAGCCAGATTGGATGCTGACTGTGATGACCTGTTCAAGGAAGCTTTGCGAGAAAACCTGCCAATAACGTTCAATGCCCTCCAACGTACAGCAGCCAAGCGAGTCCTACAACAGCCTGGTGAGTACTTCTGTTTTGTCCCTCAGGTGTTGCTATGTTGCTCTTGCTAGCTTGTACATCTCCTGATGTCTTGCATTTTCCTTTGCAAGTGTGCTTGCAACTTCATTCAAAGCCTTTGAGCGATGAAGCTTACAATGTTTTTTTTCGCTTGTGGTCCTTAAATTTGCCAATGTCAAGTCGCTGGCCACGTGAGATGTACCACACTTAGTTGCCTTGTTTTGCCATTTTTGGCAAACATCACATAATCTCATTTAGTCTCTGGTTGCAGGCGTATCTGGAGCAACTGCTTCTGTGAGTGATAGCATTGGGGTCATGCAAGCTCTGTTAACCCCCTTTTCTGAGACAACATTCCCATGCACAATGATGTTGAACAATTATTGTGGCTGAGTGTGCTAAGTATTGAATGTACATGTTATACTAGGCGTGTTATACTAGGCGTGTCAGTCCGCAAGCCAGGCAAGATGTCTCACACTAGCAGCTGCTTTCTGCATGGCGAGGTGAGTGTTGATGCAGCACTCAAACCCTTGGCTTTGCTTTCATGAAGCAGCTTTCTTTCTGAGCTCTGCACTTGAGGTTGTTGTGCAAAGCGCGTATGAATGCGACTAACTGTAAACCAACAAGATACTTATTGCCCTTTTTGCCCTTGTGTACATTGACTTTGCACTACGCTGCCAAATGATTATTGCAGCTCACTCAGCTTGTGCAACCGCCTCAGCATTTGAACATGTGGCAGCATGCAAAGCTAAGCTGGCGTTTCACAGCATTAACAGACCCAGCGCTGATGTCATTACTTTACTGTGTGCAGCACCACAGGCGTCAGCCACGCTAACAGCTAGGCAGCAGCAGTCAATAGCTGCAGGTACGCATCCAGTCCAGAAGCACATGTAGTAGTGAGCACATTAAGTTTGCATCCTTGTGAGCTGTCGAGCTGGTCAAAAGCTGGAAGTTGGTGCTGGGCATGCGACGCACATGCGTAGCAAGCTTCACCTGCATGGCTGAATGAGTTTTCAGCCCCTAACCTCGCTCTTGTCATGCTCAAATGCTTCTGTACGCTGTATACATGCCATGACCCTCAGCTTTGAATGCCTGCCCGTTCTTGAATCATGCGTCTGCTGCTTTGCAGTCTTGTCCCCAGATGTTATTTGCTGTCATGCAGAATCATGCCTTATGAGTCTGCCTTGTGCTGCAGATGAGACTGGCGAATATGTGCGCCGACTGTTGGAGCCTGCTTTACATACTGTCCCAGCAGCTGTTGACATTCAAGCCTTGTTCGATTCTGCGCTGCACATATCAGGCACCCCTCCCTTCCCAGTTCCAGATGTGTTCTATGAGTCTCAGAGGCTGCAGAATAAGGACATGGAGTTTTACTTGGCACCAGTCTCACAGTCTGGCGCTGTAACACTAAGCTCTGCAGTACACACTGTACTTTGCAAGCAATTTCCAGTTGGGGCAGAGATGGTGCAAGCAGGTTTGCTTCCAACTAGTATTTTTGGTCTGCTTGCCAGTGCATTGCATGGGCTGTGCTCTCCACCAGGCTTGTAGGCAGCTTGTGTGCTTTGCTGCTGATTATGTCAAGCAATGCGACGTGTCAGCGGTTTGAAGCCATGTTCATGCTGCAATGATATCGTGTTTGCACGCAGGACAATTTGACCAGCTTGTTTGTGAGATCATGGAACTCATGGACCAGTATGCTGGACGCCTGAACTTGAAGCGCAAGCGAAATGAAGGCGAAGCATCCCTGACACTGCAAGCGAAACGTCCAGATCTATGTCTGCTTGTTAGGAATGCACTTCTTTTCAAGGGCGAAGATAAGCATCAAGAGGCCAGCCTTGACCAGGCGGTGGCTGAGCTAAAGCAGAAAATGCGTCGTTGGAGCCGCAGCTACCACGGACAGGTGAGTCTGTCACTATCCCATTGCTGTATGATTGTTGCTATGACTGCGCAATGCAAAGAGAGTGCATGCGGTTTGCTTGGGATGGTTGTCTATCATGGAAGCAAAAGTCTGCCATGAGGCATATTGTGTATACAGGTGGAATTTTTACTCTGCTATGCAATGGCGGGAGGCCACGTCAGGTTTTGCATGCTGCGTCGTGATGCACCAGACAGCTGTATTGTTCTAAGCGGTGACCACAATATCTATGCAATCAGAGGCAGACTAGAGCTTTTGCGCATTGCTGTCTTGTTGTATCGCATTCTTACCATTCAGCAAACTCAGCTGCCAAGTGACGCTGTGCCACTGGGTAGTGAGCTGGAGTTCTCTAGTGGCACAACAATCACCATCATGGAGGACTACATCATAAAACGTGTGGACATTCAGAAGCAGCCGCATCTCATCGACCAGCTGGCAGAGCTTCAAGAGCTGTACAGAGCAACAAAAACTAGTCAGCACCTCATACGGTCTGAGGAAGGTCCACACATTCGCAACAAATACACAGTTATTTTGTCTCCTTTTGGTGATCAGCTTTGGTCTGGTTCTGTCTTCACTGGAATAACATCACTGTCGCAGCTCCAAGCAGCCATTAGATGCGTACTGCTTGCCCTCAAGGACCTTCACACTGCAGGCTTTGCACATACCGACATCCGATGGCCAAACGTGATAAAGTGCAGCGCTGATGCATTTTGCTTGATTGATCTAGAAACAGCTGTGAAGTTGGGTTGCAAGTGGGACATTGGGAAGCATGGGCCTCACCGTAATGCTTGGACAGGAAACACCTTGACCGGAGGCAAGTATACAGCAGAGTCAGACTTGGAGTTGGTGGGACACATGCTGACAGAACCTGGGCTGCCACCTCTTGGTGAATTTGGTTGTCCTTTTGCTGAGGTCTTGATGGCCAAGTCTGTTTCATTGCAAGGTGCTCTGCAGCACATCTGGCTTCAGTCGTGATCTCAGAGTCATGTACAACATTCTGATGTTTGATGTCATTGCAAGCAGCAGCATGTCAATGAGTCCTTCCCATAGTAATCATAGTGTCTTGCAAGTACTTTCTTTTACATTATGTCAAAACACTGAGGAGGTTCAGGGTTGCTGCCTAGGAGAGCAATACCGTACAGCACGCAGTATGCTACAATTCCCAGCCAAAAGGGCCTTTGGGACTGTATCTCAAGTTGATGGACCCAATGCAAATGTGGGGGTATGCAAGGTTCTGGTCCAGCGCAAAATTATGCTTACCCATGTTGATCACAGCAGCCTGTTGAGATTTGGTGATGTGTACATATTCAGTCAACCATTCATGAGCTGGATACGTACCAGGCGGTTAGTCATGCGTGCATTATGCAGCGCTCCAAACGGCCTATTTAGCACGCTATAAGCTGAACTCGTGGGAATTTTAATAAGTGAACAGCAACATGTGATGATGAGTACTGTGTGAACTGCTCAGCACGACACCTGATTTCAACACAGCCATCTACCACGGGGGTTTCTGCAGTGAGGTATGTATTGAACCAAGCTTGTTGATGGCACGTCCCGCTTTCATGAAATTGCATGATCATGTTTTACCAGGCAATCACTAATCCGCCTTATGGGTTTTGCCGTTCGAATTCGGCAAAGCTGCTTGGCTGTAGCACACTGTGCGATCAGCTCTGTTGGTCCACATGGCTGCTGCAGTGCAGATTTGTTCCCAGCTAGTGCGGTTCGAAGGCTAGACAAATTTTGCAACCATTGCTTCCTTCGTCTGCTGCGGCCGGCTATCATTCGCTAAAGCCCATTTCCCAGAATGTCTTGATTTTCTGAACATTTGATCAGGTTTCTCTGACACATGCGATCAGACTTTGTTGGCTGGCCAAAGCATGTAAATCTCTTATGTCTCTCTCTCAGCATTGTCTGCACTCAAAACACACACACCTTTGGACAGACAAACGAGATGAACGCAGCATGCGCAGCGCGATGAAGCCCTGTTCTGGGAATTGCCGGCTCGACGCGGCACCTCACGGAGTTCTCAATCCAGCACTTGTGTGACGTCTTCTTCGGCACAGCGACCTGGCGCAGAATGTCACGACAACAAGGCCCTTCGTACGACTATGTGATGCTTGCAGAAGCAACTGAGCAACAACGCTGGGCCAACTTGTATGCTGTTGTTGTGGAATGCAGCGTCCCAAGGCCAACAAAGGGCAGCGGTAGGCTGCTGCCGATATCAGCTTTGTGAGCCGGCAAATCGCGGTCGTGTCGACTGCTTGAACGATCACGCAGATATGGTGAGCAATTTGCGGCTGGTAGACCCATCTACGGCCACAAACCCTCAATTCCCCGAAGGACTAGAGATGCTAGCATTTTCTGCGCAGCAGCATCATTTACCCATGCTCAGACGAGCAGGAGACATCATTAGGCTCCATCGAGTCACGGTACAATGCCTGATCCTGGTGCATTCTTGTGATCTTTGTTGCCCTTTCAAGCATCAGCTCAAGCATTCTGGCTGTCCAGGTCACGCAGTACAATGGTAAGCCACAGCTTATTGCTAAAATACACAAGGCAAAGGAGTGCAGCTTCTGCCTTTTTGACGGCAGAGCAGAGGTATCAGTCTCTGCATAGTCACAAGTGCAATCATAATGCGTGTAGGTACAACATCATGTCATAGCTATAGCACAATCATGCTGCACAGCTGACCATCAACACACTTGGCGTCAGATGCAGTGCAGGGTAGCAATACACCATACCAAGTGAGCTCGGAATCATACACTTATGAAGGCAGAGACTCTAGCGTCATCACAGCCTTGCGCAGCTTTGGACAGCTTCTAAACAGCATGACACTGGGGTCGACAGCATACATGAAGCGCATAAAAGACATACGTGTGGGGGCGTTCTTTGACGTCATCTGCCAGGTATGTCCAGTCTGCCGCGCTGCGTCGCACATTGTTTCAGCAGTATCAAAAGCATGTAAGGCCGCCCAGGCCTATGGTAAACCTTGTCAGTTTGCAGTTTCATCTTTTTGTCATGCTGGAACTGCATGACCAGAATACATCAGGCTCTGTATTTCATGAAGTTACTACTACCGAGGCAGCGCCCTTGGAGATTCAGCAACTTCTGCTTGCAGGTGCTTGCTGTGAATGACAGCACAGATGAGCCTGTTGTCTTTGTCTGGGATGGAACAGATGCTTTGCCATTACCGTTCACGTAAGAAACAGCATTGATGATGCATACTGCTGACGCATGCTGCGGAGATCAAGCTCCAAGATGAGTAAACAAGCAACCACGCTCTGGCCTCATGCCTCAATGTGATCCTTTTGCTGATCTAAGCAAGTCATATAGCTGTGGCATGTTCAGCTTTGTTGTCGTTTGGAAGCTTGCCACATTGTCTTGCCATTCAGCATCACAGCAAACAGAACTCGCTCAGTTGCCCACCTTTTCTTGATGTCCGCAGGGTTGATCAAACAGAAGTTGATGCTGAGGAGAGCTTGCCAGAAGGGGCTCAGCCAGACCCAGCATTGCTGGCACCTCGCCGGCGAGCAATGCATGTACATGTGAGAAGTTCTGCCTGCTTCTGTAGCATACAAGTGTCATTTGAATGCACTGCTATATGACAACACAAAGATCGTCAAGGCTTGATAGCTAATCAACCGCAACAGTATATGCAGATGACAACACGTTAAAGTCTGAATAGTAACTGATTGCTTCTGCCCATGATTGCGGGTCAACTGAAAAGGGAAATGCTTCAAGCCACAAAATAAAGCTTGCGCATGCTTGCAGGGCGATGGTGCGCTCAATGAACTGCCAGCTCTAGGCACAGCTCTGCCCATCATTGTAACCAAACCTGAGGCTGCTGAGGGCCCTCCTAAGGGCTCCTTGATACTGCCCTCAGTAGGCAGCTGGATCAAGCTGCGCAATGTCAAAGCTTGGATTGTTGCTGGCCAGCTTCAAGTAACCCTGATCCCTGCTGCTTTTGACTTGGTAGCACAGCGCAAATCAAACAATGCTTTTGTTGGTGTATAGAGTACTTGCAGTATGCATGATGTGAGCTGTAGAGTATCTGGCATATGTGGCTCTACCTAAGACCTGTCCATTTTAGTGCATCTGTAGGGTCGGCTGGTACATGGATCAAGCATAAGCAAGGCGTTAACCATGCATCAGCTCTCGCTACA
Organism: Trebouxia sp. TZW2008; assembly: GCA_002118135.1. Taxonomy (NCBI): domain Eukaryota; kingdom Viridiplantae; phylum Chlorophyta; class Trebouxiophyceae; order Trebouxiales; family Trebouxiaceae; genus Trebouxia; species Trebouxia sp. TZW2008. The sequence continues at coordinate 9,383 of BDIU01000122.1, forward strand.
AGTGCACACAGAGAGACACGTCCGAGCCACTTGGTTCTCTGCTTGACGCTATTGACTTACATGCAAGACTATGACATTCTGCTCAACCAATCTCCACAGCAGATGCACTGTATACATTTGCTTGCGGCTGTTCACAGCATCACAAAGTCCAGTAGAGGCAGTGGTCCAGCAGGGACTTGTGCACCACTCAGGCAAGCTTGTGGGCTGCAATTGCAGGGGCGGTACCTGCCTAACAGCAAGTGGGCGCCCTGCAGCCCAGATGACAAAGCCCTGGCAGAGGACGAGCAGCGCCTGCAGGTCAACAACGTTGCAGGTGCACTATTTCGCTGATGCAGCAAGTGCGTGCATCAAAACGGAAAGCAGTTTTTGCATCATCTTGTCCCTGCTCAGGAGTCTTGCTACAACCAGAATGCAATGGCTGCTTCCAAATTGCGTTATGCTTCAACAAACATGTTCTTCTGTTGAGAGCCCTTGTAAGATCAAGGTATGCTCTTGCAGTGACCTGTGTGCTAACTTGCAATGAAGTCGTTTCATCAGTAGCATTGACAGCTGCTTCTGCTGAAAGCACAGCACTGTTCTGGTGCTACTGAGGGTCAAGCACGATGTGCAGTGACAATGCTTGCATGAGGCTCATACAGAGTGCATAGCATCATCCAAGTGGCATGTCGTTGCTTTATGCGCTAACACCAAGCTTTTATGCAGTTGCTACATTGATTGAAAATGTGCCTTGCAGGCTGGGCACCTAGTGATCCCCAGCAGTGGCTTGCAAGAACACACCATTCGCAGCCCTTCACATCCCTGCGTGAGCTTCAGTCACATGCTGGTGGGTGGAAATTCTGTTGCTACGCATTTGCATCCTTCCACCTGTTGGCTAGTCTACTGATCGGACTGCAGACTTTCATATGTATTGTTGTCTAACATAGGTTCCAGACAATCCCTGTGCCCTGTACTTTGACATTTCAGGCCTTACAAACAGGTGCTGGCAGTCACTAGTATGCTCTCAGGAAGTCTTGCAAAATGCCTGCCTCATGCACGCAGATACAACCAGACGTTTGCCTCCACTTACTACAAGGTCACAGCTGTTGTCTTTTCCTGTCACACATGTTCACCACGTTGCCGTAGTATTGGCTTGCCAAGTGAGTACAGTCTGTGCTGTGCTACTGATTGTGCAGGTCAGGGAATACCGCGTAAGGACAGATGCTTGGTGAACGTGCTGAGATACATGCCTGCTGAAATTGCTGAATTCTGTCATCCCAGAGCCCAGCTTGGTCTTCCCTGCACAGGTCTGCAAGTTGCTGCTGTTGTTTGCTGCTCAGTAGTGATACATGAGCGCTTGCACTGCTTGCATGTAGCTGCATGCAATGCAATCAAAAGCATGGCAATGTGTTGGAGCAAAAGTCTTCTGGTTGCTGCAGAGGCTGATCAGAATAGTTGGACATATCTAGTGAAACTGCATCTGCAAGACGCAACAGGCGAAATAGATGCTGCTTTATTTGACAAAGACGCAGATGAATTCTTTCAGGTGAGGGGAACTGCATTTGCTTGGAGTTGCACAATTGCAGCAGGTTTTTAGGATTCTGACAGCAAAGCATGCTGCACACATCAATGCAGGGTGTATGCCATCGTTTGTTGTGTTTGCAGACCTGCATTCCTGTTTGCCTTCATTTCAGACTGATGCTCTTGCTTCTGAACAGGTCTGCACGCACTACGCTCAGCACAATGTCATAGATGTAGCTGTTCTCTCATAGTTTTGCTCAAGGTGCAACAGCATGCCTTGCCATGCTGCAGGGCTTCCCTGCACAGGATTATAGCTCAACAGGTATGACAGATGGGTTGCAATCCCCAGCATGCAATGCATTGCAACAGAAGATGCAGTCCTCGCTGGGTTTGCGTAGTTCTCAAGAAGGTGGTGTTTGGCTGGAGTGCTGCATCAAGACATATTTCACCGACAGAAAGCGGCCGCTGGAAACATGCCAATTTCGTATTTTGGACACCAAATTGCAGTGATGCCTTTTTGTTGCTGTGTTGCTTGTGCTATCCACTGCTTGTTGTTGTTTTCCTTCCTCGAAGTCAGCGCCAGCTGAGTGCTGTGCTGGTGATTCCACTTACCTTTGCCTGGACTGTTGTACAGTACCATCGTTGTGATGGAGCTGTTGTTTTGTCGAAACATCATCAGCGCATGAAGACTTAGAATCTGAGTATTCATTTTGCAGCAGAGGGTCCAGGCAGACCATGCTATCATTAACTTTGAAAACTGGAGCCGCTCGAGAGGTCTCGTGCAAAAAACAATACCTATCATGGCACTGCGAGCGTGCAAGGCTTTCATGCGATCAGCTAAGTCTATACACAGGACTGCTTACCGTCACTGCTGAAAACTAAACCACAAGCTAGTCCATCCAGACTGTGCTTTCTTGAATCGTCAATTTCTGCTCCACTGTGTTTCAGAGCACAGCATGACACAAAGCACACTGTATCGCTGGCGATCAGCCACTCGATCAGCGCTTGACAGGCAAGCTTGAGTTGTTCTGCTGGTTTCAACAAGCTCTGCTCATCACTTTGCGCCTCTGCCCTGATTGCCGCTCAATGCAATTGCGCAAATCGCTTGCTGCAGCACTGCACGACTTGTAGTAGGCTACAGTGGTCCGCTGCTCTGGGTCTGTTTCCTGCAGTTGATCTTGCACTCCACTGCAGGAACAGCACCGGCGTGCTGATGGTTCAGGGCCTCAAATTTGAACATGATCTTCGTCTTGAAGCTGTCAGCCTCAAGAAGCATCATCCAGGCTGGTCTTACAGCAAGATTGGCAGGCAGATTGGCAAAATCACACCTTTGTGAGCAGATGGGTTCTCAGAGAAGCACAGTGTGGGCATGTAGAAGACTCTTTCAGATCAGGCAGACCTCCAAAAGCAGATGCTGCAGCAGTGCAGCACCTTCTCACAGCAGCAAACCACTCAGAGTGCAGAACTGCTGCTGACACAGTAGCCAAAGTTCAGCAAGATCATCAGCTGCAACTCAGCAAATCCACAGTCAAAGCTGTTCTCAGAAAAGAATGGCTTGCAGCACTGTTCACCAGTGGCAGTTCCCATGCTCAAGCTTGTGCACAGGAAGCACAGGGTCAAAATAGCTAGAAAGGTGCTAAGAAAGGAAGAGACATCAAAGTATGTGGCGCTCATCACTGACAGCAAGATGTTTCTGTTACGTAAGTC